>VOMN01001928.1:0-42627 GCA_014899125.1 Orchestia grillus
TTCAGGACACGAGAATCGAAACCGATGCTTTCACTGTTCAAGGCGCTGAACCTACCCCTGGCAGAGTACTGTTGCCAATAATGAAATCCAGGCACCAGAGAAAACAGTGAAGCTGGAAAGCTAACAGACGCATTCGCTAAAAGCCTTTTGAATAATTTATTTATTTTCCATTTTATTTATTTCATCAGTTAGTTGAAAGCTCCATCGCCCCATGAAATGCAATCTCAAGAGCGAAAATAAGGAACCATTTAGTATGGACTGTATGTAGAAAGCGTGAAATCTATGCGCACGTGTGTTCCCACACAAGATTCCCTGTGCATAGAAAGAGCAAGTTAAGAAAAGACGAGAAATAACAGTAAAGAAGGTATGAAAATAGAAACAAAGTGGGCCACGAATGACAGCAGTCCTGAAGACCTAGCTACAGCTGAGGTAACCTAGCATTGCCCCACTGGAGACGCCTGTCCCTGTAGCATAGGATAGATTAAGTAAACTAACCTAATCCTATTACCTATGGCTTATCCTATACCTCCTGAGGGCCCCGTACGAACAAAATAGAGATCAAGAGTGGCGCAGAAATTAAGCGAACTGTAAAATAAAGTCGAGACGTAATGGCAACTCTTATATGCCAGGATTTTCTACTATTGGTCTCGAAATGGCCATGTTGCTTTTCCAGAGACTACTGGTCCCGAAATGGTGGCGCTCCTTTTCCAGAGACTACTGGTCCCGAAATAGTCGCGCTCCTTTTCCAGCGACACGCTATGAAACGACCCATTGCGAGCCCAGGCCCCGACTGGCCTCAGAGCATTATTCATAAAACTCATCTATTCATATCTGGCTCGCTTGATCCGCAAAAGGTTCGCTCTGAAAACCATTGAAAGCGAACCCAATGGGCATCTATTAAATGGTTGCGATGAAAGGCGCGCACAGAGTCATCCAGCGCTCATTAATCAGAGGTGAGCAACCTACGCCCGCTTTGAGGCATGGCAAAGAGATCCAGCTGTGAAATCTATAGCGATCTCTTGCAGAGTCTACGTCATCATCTTGATAAGAGTCCTTCATGGAGAATATTTTTATTCCTACATCAAAGTGCTTATTGTTCTTTATTCTCTTCAGCTGAACTTTATATCCTGTTTTCATTCTGTGTCATTAGTTTTTTCATGATCTAAGTCTGCAAGCCCGACCCCGGCTAAATTGTTTCATTCACGTTTTTGTTTGGAGAACAGTCAAAATTTCCTATAAAGATATTCGTTCGTCTTACATGACCAGGTAAATGCTGTGAACTCTTCGAAATGTGTAGGTCATCCAATACTTTTTCTTTACTAAATTTAGGGGCTCGCCAGTTTAGTAAGCGCCTAACTTCTTTGAAGTTCATCTTCCTCGTGCTTTTCAGAATTCTGATTTTTGCGTACATATCACACTTAATTGCATTCAACACAAGTAAGAGTTTCTTTATACGCCATTTCCATTCTATCCTTTTTTTGGGAAATAGCTTAAATACCATCTGCCTCGAACTATCTTGTAGATCAGAGCTGCAGCTGAGAGGCTACTTTTTATTAATAAACAAAATTCGCGGAGGACCAAAAAATTTCTTAGCATCTTTGGAAACTTCATAGCGGGAAGAAATCTTTGACAGTGACTCGACAACGAAGGAACCCTTTGTTAAGCCATCGAATAAAAAATAATTCTCATTATTCGAAGCAAAAGATAAATTTGAACGTTCAGCCTCACCACTGCTCATCTGAACTCCATTTACATAGAAGATTTTTCTTTCGAGATGATCCCAAAACAGATTGCAGGTGCCGTCCTTCAGAGAAAACATCAATTATTTGATCAACACCAATATGTCAAGCTATAGATCATACTCAAGCATCTATCATATTGATTAACCATCTTGAGCCCATTAATCAGGCATCAACAGTTTTCTTCTGGATTACTTTAAGTTGGTAATCTCGAATGAATCGAAGTTATAAAATAAAGCCTGCCCACACTGCTCCGCAATCTGCACTTTTAGAGTGCCAGGGTACTGGAAATGTTACGGCTCTGTTTGAAAGATAAATTTTAGTAAACAGTACGAACCTCACTAACAAAATACGACCTTAATCTAAAATATCGGGTGGTGTGTATGACTGAATTTTCTCATTCGTGCATAATTGCCTTGAATAAGAAGAGTACGACTCGGTTCATACGTATCTTGTTTCTATGTGTACGCCGTGCGCTACGTTCATAAGCGACTTTAGTTTTGGCCCTAATGAAAAAAACAATTGTTCATAACCTATAATGCGGTCTTGTATTTGCTGTATTGAAATGCAATCAAAAGCATATTCTAAAATAACGCATTTTAATTTCCACGGTCACGCCGACTGGAGGGATTGAAGATCGAACTAGCGAACTCTCAAGTCGCAGTAAAACGGAGAGCACGCGGATATTTTCATACCCTCTGAAGCCCTAATGTTCTTTGGAAATTTCACAACCGTTGCAAGTTTAGTTCCTTCACAAACGCTTCGTTCAACATAGCATCCATTTCTAAATAGAAACGCAACGTATTGCATCTATGACAGAGACCAATGAGCTCTTGATTTCCATTTATTAACGGATTTCCGAAACCAATTGCCACAGGAAAATTTATCAATGAATTATTGTTCAAACGCGGGGAACGTACCATAAGCTGATGTCAAAAATGAAGAAAATATCGAACTGGACTACAGAAGGGCTTTATTTTGCACCCATCGCTGCCCTCCCACAACTTTATGTAGAGGATAAATTGGGTGGCTGAACTAGAACGATGCGGAGCAGGACACCTCATGCATACAGGATCACCTGCTGCATCGTTCGATTCGAGCTCCCCACGGAGTAGGCAAAGACAACTCGTGCCGGAATGTTGGCGATTTTCTCTCCGCAAAATCATGTTCTACTGGGCTCTGCATGGCGCAGGAAAAAATTACAGGCAAATAAAGCGCTGAGTCGGTGAAATTCGTAAATGGAAATGAAACGTAGTGAAAAGGACGAATAAAGTGCATATTATGCGCCGATAAATAATTGTAAATAAATTAAATGGAACGAAATTGACTATAAACTTTAGTATTTTCATAAGGTCTTTAAAAAAATGAGTTTCATTTTGTTAATATTTTTGCCGACAGGAAGACGTCAACGCTCACATGAACGAACTTCAGTAGAAACTTCGTGCAAGCACAATTGAACATAATTTTGTAAGGGAAAATTAAATTTTAGTTTTCGGGAAAACCTCTCTTACGAAGCAGGGAAATTAAGGGGATTTTCGCAACCCAGGCGCCGCCTTCATGCGAGAGCTCAAGAGGAAAGATCAGGGACAATGACGAAAACTGAAGGACCTACCAAATGACTGCAATTTTTCCTTTATTAGCAATAAAAAGCAACTTAGACGACCCTAAAAAGCATTACGATGGACCAGAGTTGACTTTGGTCATTGTGGAGGTCGCCCAGAAAAGTTAAAGTGATAGAGGAATTGTCGTTCATCAAAGACAACAATGATGGGATCCGCATCACATCCGTCATCATTACAGGACATCATTTTCGTTTCCAATAGACGCTCGAGAATGTGTGATTGCAGAGTCCTCTATTTCTAGGAACCGAGAACAGGCAGATTTCTTTGTCCCGAGCTGTCCACGAGCACCTTGAGGAATACAAGGCAAAGCTTATTCGGCGGACGAGGCCCAAGCTTCAACACGGCCTATGAATATTCAACGCTCCGCTAAAAAATTCTGTGGAAGAAAATGCTCCAGAAATGAAAAATTTATGTGCGCTAGCCCCGTAATGAGTTCTCGGGTCTAAACGACAAACAAAAAGAAAAATCAGTAGATCAAAATGAAAGGTTTGACCGTATAGCATTTAGAATGAAAAGTCAAAAGAAACCTAAAAATTTGGCACAGAGTCCTTGGTTAGTTAAAGAACAACGTCAAATATATCTGTCCAATTATTTCCATGGTACCTAATAAGACTGACTTTCACAGCCACCATTACTGTAATTCAACAACGTTTGGGTGTATAAAATCACTTTTCAGCTGTAATTTTTGAAATTGTAACATCCTGAAGAAATCCTGTGAACAAGTTTTTTTGACCGACATTTTGAGCGCGAAGAAGCAGAAGAATCACATTTACAGGTGAACTGACATTTAATTGATGATTTGGAAGACTACAGCTGTTTTACAACAAAGAATTTATTCAGGAGAAGGGATTACTACGTAGAACACTTAAGTTTAACTCTCCATCCTGCAGAGCTATTCAAATGTTGGTCAAATAAGGCACAGTTGACAAGAAGAAAGAAAGATTGTTTAGTAATTTGAGCTAAAAAGAATTATTTAAAAAAAATATCTCTGCCGAAAGCGCGCAAGAACAAAAGCCCGACAACTAAAAATTAAAACAAATGGGATAAACCCGTCGTAGATAAGAGATTTCCGTCTGTACGGAGTGCAGCAATCGCGACGTCAGCTTAGCAATTACAATGAGAGTCAACTCTGCTCGTGACTCTGATTTCCGATTGCAGCGATTTTTCCTCATTGAAAAATAAGCTTTAATTTTATGGTGCCAGCTGAAATGAGCCCTGCGTGCCGGAACAGTTTTGTATAATATTAACGTAACATTAACATGCAACGTTCATATTTGAATCAATGTACTCCACTGTCACGCTCCTGGTTTAAAAAATCCACGTATGAAAATAATATGTTTAGCTTGAACGAGTCATTTATAGCAATAATAATACGGTTGGTAATCACAGTAAAAAAAATTCTCAGGAAGTACTTCAGAAACATAATTCAATTTTTGAAATGCGTAAGTTAGCGTAAGCACGCTCAGCAGGTCAAAATTTTCGTTTGAAACAATTTTATTGGAAACGAATAACTACGTAGGCCTTCCATCATGGCACCTTGTGAGAGGGCACTGAAAAACGTAGAGGCCTTGGTGGTCATAAGTTGAGGTTCTCGAGACTTGCCCAGAATTGAGACTTATCTCTACTCGACACAACAAAAAGCCGCTGCATGGATGAGAGGAGGGGAGCGAGGGCCTCGTAGTAATGCTCTGGAGTCGAGGAGATCACTTCCTATTGGAAAGGTTAGATTTTATCCATTGTATTCTCGCCGCCATCCCGAGCCTCAAGGTGAGCTACTTTCAGAACAAATGTTTCGGTTTAATCGTCATAAACCACCTACAAGACATAAATCTTGAAGGAGTTTCAATTACTTCCACAGTATAGAAGTTCACTCCAAGAAACGTTCAGACGTGATGCTATTCAGCCCTGGGCTCTACTGAAAGTTCAATTCTACCTAGTGACAATCCGCAAAATTTTTACCGCAGGACGCTACGTACGTGGAAAGATAATTCGAAAACTATCTATACAACACTTAAAACGAACACCTTCATATCACTTGGGTGACTTTTTCATGCGATGATCTTAAAAAGATTAAGTCGCTGAAGGCATAATCTTGAACCCCTGCGAAACGATTCAAGTGACTAGCCAAACCCATAAGAATTAAAATAGCACTCACACACGATAATGTTGCTACCCTTCCTCGTAATTGCAACATAGGTCACCCCTGGAGGCAGAAGGCGACCCTTGAGTCAGACTGCCGAGCCAGGAGCGAGCCAAATATCAAATGCAAGATGGAGTGTACGTGTAGGAGGACTTAGCGTCGAGAAATAAAAGGACTGTCTTGCTAGGAACAGGGCTCGACTAAGCTGAGCACGCACCCGTGAGTTCAGGGCATGTAAGACATAAACTACGCTCGGATATGTATCTTAAAATAAAGTTAAGGGACTCTGATGTACAACCAAGCTGGAAATGCGCTTTCTTGCGAGACGGGGACGACACAGATGTGGAAGGAGAATACCTCCGTTCCTGAGCGAAAAATGGATATGGACGTGAGGCTTGGACTCTTTATAAACCTCTATTTACTCAACTTTAAGCGTAACTTATTCCTAATTAAATTTCTTCATAAGTTGGCTCAATGCGGACATACAACACTGAGTAATGCTTGGTAATGCATTGCAGCAAAGTGGCTCAGGGCATCGCAGATCGGTCGTTAAGGAGCGGGCACTATGCTCGAATATGGTAATTTCAGGGAATTATCTAGGCACAGCATGTATTCTCTGCGGATAAATTCAGGCTTAAGAAAGTGCATTTGAACCGTGGGTTAAAATCAGTGAAGTTTCTGGACACACCTCCCGGGAAGAGCAATCAGAGCCTGCAAAGCACAGCGCAACATCGGATACCCCTGCTCGTCTGCTTGCACAATGTATCGAATTATTAAGCGCACGAAGAAGTAAGAAGATAGTCACGGGGCTAGAAAGTGCCAGGTTACGGTTACATGATGGCTTCTGCGTAAAGAAATAAACTGTAGTTACCGCCCACTGAACGAAGACTAGTCCTATAAATTAGCGGGGCTGCTCTAGCCTCTCGCAACAGTAATTGGGTATGCATCGAGGGAATTTATTACTAAATCGACTTCGATTTTCATAAAAATTCAGCTCTAATTTCAGAATCAATTTTGTTATAGGCGATAGTATGTTTAACATTCCAACAAGCTTGGAATAAAATGAGTACGATAATGACTACGAAAAATTCTTGCGAGTGTTCTCAGCTTTAATTTTGACTAAGACGATTTTCAGTCAACAAATCTAAGGTATTGAAATCTATCAGGTAGGAATGCTCCAAGATAGATCCCTGTATACAAAGTCAATAACTCTAAGGACGGAATGAAGTTCAACAAAATCTGTGAATTGTGAACGAAAATTACTTGCAAGAAACTTGTTCCATGCTAATGTAGCCCAAACAGCTCTCTAACAAATTTGGAATCGAAAAATGCTTCTGTGAAAGTTGAATCAGAGTATCTGCAATAATCTATTAAACAAATCGATACGTGGAGAAATAACTAATTATTTTAATTATGAAAAAAACTGATGTTCTCAAAATGAAATAGTAAATATTTGAGAGCCGCTTAGAAAGAACAAGTTTAGAACCTCGAATGCACTTTTGAGCAAGACCTCCAAGTCGACCCCAGACTGCATTGGCCGAGTTCCTGGCTAATTGAGCGCTCTCGTTTAATGGCCGTTTAATGTTAATCCGCAGCAATTTAGACTCTTATAATCATGCAATGATTCATCGTTCCAGCTTATCGACCCTCATTATAAAACGGAGCATAGAAGTACCCAAACAACTTCATGTAGGACGGCATTGAATTAATTTAATGGTTTCACTGGGTAAGTAGCACTCTGCTGGTCCGTGTATTTCGAATACATTCACTGGAACCTGCATCTCAAATTGACTGATGTTTGAGTAAAGCCCTCTTCCTTAGCTCTTTGCATCGACGCTCTGCACTTCTATGCTGCGATAGACTGGAGTGTTGGTTCTTTAAAAAAATTGAATTATTTCATTTGCATTTCATTTCGAACCTAAATGTCACATGTAGACCGTGAACATGACAAACAAATGCTGTCCTGAGTGTCGAAACTGTTATTGTAAAGTAGTTCACATTAAGTCAATTCGAAATTTTTTGCTTTATGTGCTGTGAGAAAAATGGGCAAATATTTCGTTAGATATCATCTCCATAATGTAACTTACAAGTTCAAATAACTGCTTGCAGAAATTCAATTCTTTAAACAGGAAACGTAGTTGAAAATTGTATTTATTAATCCAAAAACTGCGCTATCTTAAAACTGTCGCTCCTGCAAGTTTTACCAAATCATGCTATGTTTCTGCCCTGATACCAATGTAGTTAAGATCGGAAGCGGGTGGTCCAACTGTGACTAAATTACACGGGTGATGAAATATAACAGATAGTAGTCGCTATGTAACTCAAAAAGTACAAGGACTCGGTCCTTATACCTTACGCTATAAAAACACGGAAATCTGGCGTTTAAATCGAAGTTTGGGTTTCCAGGTATAGCCATTAAGTCGTTCCCACGAGAGCACTGCTGATCTCAGTGGATGCTCCCCGGCATCGTGACTCGGTGGTCTCGTGGGCTTAGAAACTTCTGCTTTAAAGATCGTGACCTTAGCTTTTACGAGTTTTGTCGTAAAATTGCTCAAACGCATATTTTTTGAACGGATTTATTTTTGCACACGTGGAAAAATATAGCCTGGTCAAATGCTGCTTCTGAACATCAGCTTCGCAGAAGCTTTGTTAAGATCGCACCGTTTTTTATACGAGGAGTCTCCCAACCGACTATTTTACTTTCTTGAAACATACTTATTTTTTCATTACGTGCAAGATTAGTATTTACCCCAAGTCGTTATCTTTACGCTCCAAAATTTAAGACGTCCAGGTCTGGTGTTAGCGTGCGTTCTGCCCATGAAGTTCAGGCAGAAGGAGTTCGAGATGTACCACTGGGACGTTCAGCCCAGAGATGGTATCAGGGATGCGCTGCAGCTAAAGACACCTTGCAACCGCGGCTGGTAAAAAATACATATTCCAACACATTTCGGTGGCGCTTTGTGGTCAGTCGACGCTCACTGGTTACTCGAAGCACTTCGACTAGCAGTTTATGATATTTTTCAGTCGGCTACACAAAATTCGGATTCTCAGTAGAAGCAAAATATAGCTTGTTACCGTTCAATCATTTGTCTAGTGAAAAACAGAAACAAGCGGCGTGCCGAAGCACGGAAAAAGAATCCCAATACTATTTGGGGTTCAAGAAGTACTTCGTAATAAAAACATTCCTGTTCTTGTTCTGGTTCTATATAGACTGTCATGAATTTCTAAACTCCTGTAGGCACACGCTAGACATTTTCGTTATGAAAAATTCAGTCACGGGAGCACAGCGCCCGTGGAGTCTTCGTAAACGAAGTCCTTAAGAAGCGAAACCAATCCAGCATTTTCGTAAAATGCTTTACATTTACACTACGATTAGTTTAAATTTAAGAATATAACTGATAAGCCTCAATGTTCTCATTTGGATGAAAACCACTTATGTGTTGACAGCATAGAAATCTGAAAAATAAAATTAGACATTATGGTGACGAATCCGCTTCATAGTAATAATATACGGAATCCTTCCACTCAGCTCGACCATCCTATTCTTGTCGACAAATTTAAGAGGATTTTCAGCTGTGATAAATCTAGTCTAAAGCTTCTGAAGAACATTTTAATCCACCTGACCAAACCCACTTTAAATGACGCTGAGACATCTGTCCCACTTAGTATTTTAGTTCAGATCTATTTTTTTTGTCCTACTCTAGTCTTTTTCATTTGTGACATCCCAAATTGTGTGTTTACCTTTACAGATACTGAAGATGAATATTGTCATTAAAAAGCTGAATTTTAAAACAAGTTTTTACAAATAATGTTTCTGGCTACTTTGGTTGTTATACATTCCAGTTTAGTTTAATATTTTAAAGCTGAATTTATTTCCTGCAGAAAATGATTTTTTAAAAGTAATATTCATGCTAAACAGGACAAGCGTCTGGCTGTCTGTTTTCGTCCGTAACCTGAACGCTACATTACGGAACGTAACACGATTTCCATAACGTTTCTCAGGAACTTTATATATCAGACCACAAGGATTAAATATTTCACATGACGAGAACGCACTTCGTTCTATTCATACTTTCACAAAGCGAGCATCGGTCGAGCGAGGACAACAGTACGATAATAATGTACGTTCAGCGCCGGACAAGCGACATTTGACATGCGAGCAGGGATACGCGACTGCCCCGAGCAGATCAGGCAGCGGCTGTCCTGATTGGCCAGGACAGAGATAGGACACAGAGCCAAGGCTGGGCCCTGGCGTGGTGCCCTGCTACGCGGTCCAGACAACGAGGGTCATGGGCATATTTTCGCTATTCCTCGTTGCGAATATCATTTGCTGCTGCTTGTATTGCAGAGTGGTTGAAATTAGTGAGGAAGTCTATTAGCAAGTTTTTCATTACACGAGATCTTCATAGCTAGTGATTACCATAGCATGTTCGTTGGCTGGTTCTAACCGCAACGAATGAAAAAACCCTTTCATTAAGGTCTTCAAATAGAGCAAACTGACACGAATATTTAGTTTTCAATACAGTTTATTCTACGGTGAAAATTTGTATTGAAGTTTAATATTTTTAGTTTAATATTATTATTTAACCAACTTCATTCGCTTTAGAAACAAATTGTTCACTTTGCTCGCACCTACAATATTGTTAACAAAATGAAAATCTAGAAGTTTTGGTGCGTATTGTTTCACCATATATCATACTTACATACATGTCATGAATCATAAAATCTCAAGTGAAATCTTTGGTTACATTGTCACGTGCAATGTTCATGTATACCCATCATAAAAGCAGCACATCAGTGTGGCCCGGACAAGAGGCCCAAATCAAGTCCAACGTGTCCAAGGCATATATGCTTCTCGGATGGATTTTGCTGCACTGAGATGCATGTTCGACCACAGCAGGAGACTTGTGATTCAATTTCTCCTCCTATATAGTAAATGGCGTAAAATTTAGATCACATTTTTTTTACAATACATCTTTTTACGATGAACATAGAACCCCTAATTCTATGGCTCACGCAATGCATCTCACACTTTTAACTGATCAATCCACCAGACTGTCGAGCAACTAATGAAAGAGACAGAAAAGAGGCTAAGATTCTAAACATCAAACTCATTAAGACCAGCTTGCAGAAACTTGACGTATTACTGAAGAAGTAGTCAAATATTTTCACAATTCATACCATCATAAGTTATATTGCTTTCATAAAATATTTAACCCGACGAGAGCACTTATACAATTTATGCTTGTGTTTTTACAGAGTATACCTTTTTCTGTGCATAAGCGGGTGATCGATTAGCTTCAAAGGAATTAACATAAATTCCGCACGTTAATTTTTTTTGAACAATCCTTTCATCGAAACTCTTCCAAGTTCTGAACAATATTCTTACAATGTAAACTCCGAATAAATAATCTACATGGTGAGGTATTTTCCACATTCCAGCTCGTTTTCTCGTGGTTGAACAGTTTTCACTTAAAAGTACTGTGCCAGCGTGAGTTAAATTTTCAATTAAACCCGCAATAAAACAGGCGCCGTAATTTGCTCAGAGATTCTGTGGATTATTCCGGTCTGATATTTGACTGCGTATTTCTGAGTTCATTGATCTTTCACGAGTTTTTCGAAGCGTCGCCCAGTGACCATCAGGTGTGATCTTCCAAAACCGTATTAAGATGAAGGCTTCAGCTTCAGCGCTTCCCGACTCGTAAGTGTGCTGTAAAGTCCAGCTCATCAGACCAATGTGGTGCACTCGTCTTCAAAAAGTCGAGTGGTGATGGAAGCCCGATTTTGCACGCTTCATTGAGCTGATTAAAATCTATGCGTTGCTTTGAATAAATATATCCTGAGGTGTGCTAGAAAAATGCTGGTTGGAGTGAGAAAATTGAAGATTTCAACGTTCTGAACGAAGCAAGATATTCATGAGAAGCAGCCTCATAGCACGCCATTAAGTTAGTCAGTCGGCCAACACGCGCCTCACTCTCAAGAATAGATTCTGTCACTCATGTGGCGGAACACGGTCTCAGGGATTTGGAAGATGGCTGCTTCAATTACCGAACATATTTTACCTAAAAAATATCAATAATTATTTCTTGGGGTAGGTTTTATTTTCTTGTACGTAGCCATTATCATTATTTAATTTTATTATGAAATTTTGTTTGTTTAAGCCACGTCTGTTTGCTAATTCAGATTGAGTTGAAGCCCATCAACTATAGTTTTTCTTTCAAATTCCCCCATTACTTGGGCAAAAATTGACTATAAACATGCATTTAAGAGTATTATCTATATGCGTATTGTAGATAGCAAGTGCAAGAAAAACTAAAGAACGCGGGGAACAGAAAAATGTTTTCAACAAACCTAAAAATTCAACTCTGCTAACGTTTAGCATTCACTCGCTCATCATATTCCCGAGAGACTTGTAGAGATCCGATTTGTTGAGGAGAGTTATGCAAGCAAGAATGCGCATCAAATTACAGGGCATTTAGGTGGCTGTATGCGCGCCAGAATTGGAAAGAGAAGACAATACAGAGAGGCTGTAGCCCTCGAGGAGAGAGCCATAGAAGAGACATCGAAACTGTGGGATCGTGACCGTGTCCAGGTACAACAGAGTGCCTGTCCTCTCTATCGGAAATCCTGTACTGACATTTAGAAAAGACCTCTTTTATTTAGCTAGACGTTTATAGTCGATGGGGAACTTGCCCAAATGCTAACAAAAAGAAGGAGTATATATGTATATAGTGGCATTGGCTGCCGTGTTATTAATGCTATCAAAAAGCGTTTCATCTCATCCAATTCGAATATCTAGGTAGGACTAAGGGACAATTTTCTCCCCTAGTACTGCATTAACTGACATACAACATGCAAATGAGCCTCTTTGCAACGGAAGAATGGTCTTAAATTCAACGTTGCAAAAGGACTCAATTTTATGATGACGAAAAACGAAATAAAGACAAGATGTGCGAGGTGCAAGCGTCGCGTTGCGGAAGGCAATTTGTGTCAAAAGACTTCAAAGAACTGATCGTTTCCACGAATGTACTGACATGAAATTTTTCGATATGAAATATAATATCGGTAATAATTTCTGACATCCGGTTTCAAGGGCATTCATCTCCCCAATTAGGTCGCAATGCCTCGAGATTTCTGGCTTTATAACGTACAAAGCCACATTTAAGTGTAATAAAAATTCTAACCCAACTCACTGGCAAAGCCAATTCAGATGCTTGCTTGAAGCAAAATTATGTTCAGTTTCAAGACTATACAAAGAAAGAATAAAACACAGTCGCTGTTAGGAAATAAGACTTTGATGCTCTCTCGCAGTTCCCATTACAGAACTGACAGGGCAGTAATAATACAAAGGAAGGGTCGGAACTGGAAATGTTTCGAACCGACAAGTTGGAAGCTAAGCTTTGCAGCCACTTCCCTGGAGCGCTAGCCCCCCGCACCGAGCAATTAACGAGCTCCAAATTATACACAAACAAAATCCTTGTACAATAAAGCAGGGGGAAACCTTGATGGAACCACAGCAGGTAAAATTCAAAGGGGTTGAATTAAATGATCAGAAATATTAAGCTAATTGGATTACAATTCAACATCTCAGCTGAGTCTTAAACCTTTTGGTAAATAGGATTACTTTCGTCTCGGCTTAGCCCGTGAACTTAATCAGTCGGTGCTGGAAATGTGCTATCTGAGGTAGTAATAACTTGTGGAAGAATAATCTGCATCAAAGTGTGACGTGTATTTATCACACAAAGTTTTATTGCTTCAAATAAAATGTCGGTAATAATCTTATTGAAATTGATTTTCAATTTACATTAAGAAATTTCATTAGATTATTAAATTTATTGCGTTTTCTTTTCCATAGGTAAGACGGCCAAGCCCGGAGTACTACGAAATGGTAAGTAGGAACTTTCTTCAGTGCTCAATCCTCAACTTTTAACTAGAAATACCCGTGTTCATAGCAGGAGATGCGTCCACGTAGTATTGTTAGTACTCCATCTTACAATGATGCGTTGCAGCTTCAAATTACTGGAAATAGTTTTACAGAGCGAGTTACTTCTATTTCTACAAGAGTACCAGCTGTCCAATGCTCCGTGTTCCTCCTGTTTATGGTACCATTTCCGTATTACAGACGTTCATACAGTACGAGTATATGTAGATAAGTCCATAACTTTCACATACGGAAAATCTAATCCTTCTTCAATTGCACCGCAACGAAAGATAATTTCGTGGAAGAAAAACATCGAGTCATCCTACGATAAATATAACGCGCAGGAGCTGAACAAACGCAACTCTAATTTTCTCAGTTGATTAGTTTTGTGCCGATAGACACTTCAGCTAGCGAACATTTTGTAGGCTTATCAAGATCGCACGCCTCTTGTTCTCATGCTTTAAGCCTCCGCAAAATTAAATTTTACGCCCCTGTGTTTAAAAATTTTGTCTAAAGTCGTAATAACTGCAACCAGGATCATATCTGCTGATTTTAGAGCCAATTTACAGCCAAGTGACGGGCTCGTAAGCTCGCTAGCCGCAGTTTCGGGAGTGATGCTATTTTGATGGCAAACCGAGAATTTTTTCCTGCAGCCGAACGCCGTTTTTGCGAGAAGAGGTCCGCTATGCGCAGTTATTAGGCGAATTTTTTGGCGAGCGGAAGATCGGGCAGTAACTCTTCAACCTGTTTTATCGCTTTCGTCGACCTGAAAATTGATAGAACTAGAGTATGCTGCGAAGAAACTGATGAGATTTTTTTGGTAACTTACGGAGTAAGAAAATTATGTTAACAAATTTCACGATTATTTTTGCAAACAAGGTAATTCTTTCGGCCAAATAAATTAGTTTAAAATATTTAGGAGTTGTTAACTCCCGAGAATGAAGGAAATTTGAAGATGACATCTTAGTTACATCTTATCATTAACTTGTTCTGCGTGTAAATGCACAGCTTTTATTAATGGACTAATTTCTCAGTGAAATTTTTTTCCAGTTATGTCAAGTCAGATTTTCTATCAATTAACAGAGATTGAATTCATACATAACCTTTAAGTATGAAAACGTTCACCATAGGATTAACAGTCTAAACCTGTATATGACATGGCATGAATAGCTGTAGCATCAAGTTTTAAAGAACTTAACTTGAATAATATAGCATTTGAAATCACGATGACGAAAACCTTTGAAATAGCAATACATATTTAGAGTTAAGTGTTCCGTATCTTGATTAATGTTCTGAATAAATCTAGAAAATTTTTGCCAGGAAAAAAGTGTGAAATAACTGGATGAGCTCGAACACGACGAGTATCGAATACGTCACTGAAGGCTTTGCACTTGTATTTTCATTACCAGACTCGAACGACTCAGCGTTTATATTATTAAGCTTTATTTGGAAATATATACTTGGAAACAACTTAGATAAATGAAATTGCAGTTTTGAAATTCGTAATTCGCTCACAAAGCTCTTTACTATAGTTAATCAAGTCAGCAAAAATTAGCCAAGAACCATTACACAGAGTTATCTCACTCTACGCATACTGTCTGCAAGGGTGAAAACTAAACTTACTTTCCAGGAGCGATCACAACATTCATTTATATAAACTTGTACCAATGTACCCTTATTAGAAAAAGTATTAAAGGTTTTGCTACAGTAGTTGTTCTAGCGATGCAATGATAGCAAAGCATATCATACAGAGCAGCATGATGCAGATCAGTGAGTAAAGCATATCACACAGAGGGAAAGTATAAATAAAGGAAAGTATTCATCAGGAAAAGGAAAAAGCAAGAGATAGGTTTGCCTTAACCTATAGCGAGCTATTGATCATTAAGGTTCATTTGGTTTTGAAAAGCTCGAGATACATTTAAGGAACTCTAATTCCATTAATAAGCCAATAAGGTCAGATAATATCAACATGCCACCATAGAGAGGCACTCGAGAATTACCCAAGGCCTATAAGGAAGGCCTGCATGCTTTGGATGATGGTACATGAAATACGTGAGGTCTAAGTGACTAAATGTGCACCTTTCAAGAAAAGTTGTAAAAACACAGATCGAATGGCATGAAAAAGATGTAAAAAGCTAGTGTGCGTTGGGCTTCGCATTCCTTCCCCACAATGATTTTTAAAGGCTGTCACCAAAAGCTGACCCAAGAGTATTGTCAAAATTTAGAACACTTAAAAAGACGCACGTTGCGCTTTTTTTACTTGAACAGTCAGTTCGCCGTTATCAATGGTCAACTGAACTGGAAGATTTTATCATCTTGATGAACCATAATTTACCGCGTTAATTGGAAAACCTATCTTCGTGGATACCTGTTGAGCAAACTTTGAAGCTTTACCGGGCGAGCTCTGGCGAAAAGAAATTTGTGATTGTGAATGTATCGACCTATAAAAACACGACAGTTTACAATAATCAGGCTACCTTCAATGATATTTTGTTAGGACGGCGGAGGACATCACCGCTGTCACGGTAGTGGGCTGAGCAGAAATAGCGTCCCGACAGAAAGGCATTGGAAGTTCAATGATGCTTGCGCGCGACGATTAGAAGGCGTGACGCTTCCTGGAAGGTCATTAATAACTGGGATAAAAAACTTGGCCTTGTGACCTCTCTTTCTATAAGAATGGATCATTGAATTAGACGATGCCGAGAGTACTACCCCGAGTTACTTTTTTGCTAGCGTTCTCAACACAACGCAATACAAAGCTTCATTGGAAGAGAATGACTAGATTAAATCTATTGCTAGCGAAAACAGGTGAAATTTCATTAGCGGGCCAAATATCCGAAATGCATCAATGAAATCGTTAACTCCACATCGATAACAGCACAGTGACAGAAAATTGGAGGTATATGTTAAACTTGAAAAATAATAGTAGCAGTGGTATAGATTACGGCGCTTCAGTGACTCAGGTTTGGCAGCACGGAAAGAAATGGAACTATTTAGTCCAAACGGTAGAAAACGGAATATCTATGTACAAGGTGTGTTCCCACACAGGATTGCCTGCGCATAGAATCAAGTTCAGAATGAAGGTAAAGAAGAAAAAATGAAGTCATATCGCAGAATGTGAGAAAATTGAAAAAAGTTATGTGGGCTCGAAAGATAAAAGTTCCGACAGCCTAGCTATAGCTGAGGTACCTTTAACAGTGTACCCCTGTGGTCGCTAGCCCTCATGGCATGCGATAAATGAACCTAACCCCCGATTGCCTATCCTATGCTCTTTGAAGTGCTGAACTTGTAAAACATCTGCTTTTCGAAGGTTAAAATTACTGTCATATGATACGAATCTATGAAAGTAATGTATCGCTGGAAGTTGTAGAGGGTGCGATACGAGGACGTGCTTCAGCTGACTTTAGTTGCTATTTAACGACTAAGAAACCATCAACATTTGGTGTAAGAAAAAAACTCTGAGTGCAATTTCGAATAGTTATATACAAAATTGGGAAAAGTCAAATATGGGTCAGGTGTGTAACGCAGAAGGATATCAAACTTACTTCAAAAGCGAGCGTAACACTAAATCAACATAAAAAAATTAGGAGGAATATATAGAACAATTATGTATTGTAAATGTACATAGATATATAAACATACTAGATACATACATTCAAAGAGTATAGTTCACTAACTCGTGCAGAACAAATTTGTAGGGAACGCAACTAATAATGAAATTCGAAAAGAATATGCGCTAGGAAACTTGGAGCTCTCGTGAATGTAATTTACACGAATAAGTGTATTTTCGGGTATGGTAGTCAAAACACGACTGGCATTTATGGTACCAGTCTTCATACCTCCAGAGAAGCATTACAGGAGGAGACACGCAGCGCCACGACACGCAGCGCCGTGACACGCAGCGCCGCGACACGCAGCGCCGTGACACACAGCGCCGTGACACGCAGCGCCGTGACACACAGTGCCGCGACACGCAGCGCCGTGACACGCAGCGCCGTGACACGCAGCGCCGTGACACGCAGCGCCGTGACACGCAGCGCCGTGACACGCAGCGTCGTGACACGCCGCATGAACACTTTCATGTCGGAATTCATTTCTCGCAGAAAAATAGCATTTTCCGCTGTTTAGTTTGTGTGTTTGAATGTTTCTTTGAATAAAAATCATAAGTGAGTAAAGTGGAGCTGGTGCTTTACGCTGCACATTCGTTCACAGACGCTGAAAATTGAATTTAAACCAGTTAGAAGTGAACTGCCTTTAAATAGCAATACTATACTTCAATAATCTTTGCCCGTCGGCATTAGTGGGTTAATGGGAAGACGTGGAGGGTAAAACAGTCGTTCAGGGTGCAATCCCAGAAATAATTAGGATGGAAAAAGAAGAACAGAAATACCAACGTACAAAAAAATCTTTCATGTAGAGTTTTGATATTCGAGGTAAAACTGAAGGATGAAAAACGGGTCAAGTTGGCAAATATTTGAAGAATTTCGCTGTTGCCCACCCAGGCTCTTCTCTGCCTCGAAATCCTGGTGTTAGGCAACTGAACACAAAGTTCAGTGTCACGCCGGAGATAGCTTTTCTTGCAGATTTTGCAATGTGGCACAAGAAGTCGGGGCAGCGCTGGGTGAAGTCGGAAACGTTTGAAGATCAAAGACAAATGGTCATTCCATCACTTTAGTTCAGGAGGAAGGAAATGGAACGTAGAGAAAGATGAAGAAATTCAAAATAATGTTGGTTAAACACAATACAAAGAGTTTCGATCGTGAAGGTGAAGTAAAAATGGCAATTACAGAGTGCTCTCGGGCGATGAAACTGAATAGCTTTAAAGAAATAGGCAGAAGTTGCCTAGTGATAGCAAGCATGGAATGCATGTCAAATACAAACTAAAACTAAAACGAACGGATGAACATGAAATTCAAAAAGAAATACAACAGGGAAAGAATCAGAATAAAATTTTCAATATGTATGATCAATATACAAGGTGGGCCACACAAAGAGTTTAATTTTTTCAACTACTAATGGTCGTAGAAATTTCTATATGGTCTCATTTTCATCTCCATTTAATGCACTTTTACCATGTTAAAACATCCTGCATTGATAGGATAGAACAATAATGGCCCGTTCTTAAACGATAAATGACGCCCAGGGAAGTATAAAATGTTATGAATTAAATCTTCTGAAAAACTGAATGGTTTCTTTAATAGAGTACAGATGAATTAACATAAAAATGAAATTAGTCTTCCAACTAATCTAGTAAATTTATATTATAAATAATTCAGATACACAAAGGACTAAACTAGACTTCAGATTCAAATTTCACACATTTTGCGCGTGAAACTGAAGAATATCAAATTTTCTGAATATTAATTATGCAGGGCAAATAAAAGTAAGCAAAATTCCCAAACCAATACTTGAAACAAAATCACCCTTGAAGAAATGTACTTACAAAAGTATAGTAATGCAGATGACAGAGCTAGAGAAAACTTGCAGAAAAAATGAACCGCTGCGCTCTATTTTCTTGAATAAAACTTTACGATCAGTTGCCTAATTGATCGCCTCGAATGTTACTCAAATTAAATAAGAACGGCAATGATTTTTGAAGCACGGCTCAAAGAAATACTTGTCAGTCAGAACACGACAGGTTTGTATGAATAAATTTCGCTGAATTACGAGTATGTATGTTTGTGAATGGAAGTATCTCAATAATTTTAGAATTTTTGTGTAATTGCCGATTTTTAGATGAATTTCAATTTTACATTTTGGAACATAATAACTTGGATGGATGGAACATACATCACTTCTTCTTGTTCGGAGAAACAAGGCGTCTAATTAGAGCTTTCCTCCACCAAAACGATGGACTGCAGCTTTCATCCACCAATGTTGCCGTCCCAAAAATATTGAAAAAGGCATTAACCCTTCCTCTCTTGAATTATTTTTTCAATTTAACCTAAAATAATATTTCAACAAGAATGAATTTCTACTGATGTACAGAATGATACTTAATATTTCATCTCCCGCAACGAAAGCATGCATATAACTGAGAAAAGATGTTGCTTGCTATCAACACTGACGGGCCATGCCTATTCCATGCCCGAAACTGCTTGATTCAGACCGTTTATATGGATGGTATCATATATGATGCCATAAGAGAGACAGGGTTAACTCAATATTTAAGTATTTTATATTCCCAGTACGATTGGTCGCAGGCATAGTCTCGTATATGAACTACAAGTCAATGTTTGAAGCGAACGCAAATGACATTTAAAAATAAAAATATTGTTGAGAACAAATTTTACCATGGATCGTGTAAAGAGACGGTAATACACGATGAATGGGCTCTGGTGGCCATAAATTCAAGAACGTTCAAAATATCGGTGAGGTCGGTAAAGCAACGGAATTTTTGTTTCCAACCAGCGACTCATTCCTTGGGATAAAATTACACCAACTTGATCACAAACATTAAAAACGTTAACTCGTTCAATTTTTTGAAATAAGAAAATAAAAACTGTTTTCCTCCAGAACCCTATTTCAAATTCTGTGACACTTTGCGAACAGCGAAAATTATGAATATTCTTCAAAGTTTAAAATGTTTACAAAAAGTAGATAAAAACGATAGTATGGAGTCAACATGGAGAGCGAGCGTTGAGTTTTTTCAACCATTATTTGCCGATACGTAGGCACCCGTATCTTAATTGCAAAATTCTTGCAGCGAGAGAAGCCACTTTCTCAGCCCGCCCTTGTGTGCTCGTCTGGGGCTCACAAAAACGGAAGCCACGCCTTGGCATCCAAAGATCCTCCTTCGCACCACACTCCGGCGCAAGGTTAAGCTGTTGAAGGTCGCGCCAAGAGGTAATGCTCAGGAATGCGCGAGAGGGATCGACTAACATTGCACATCGTGTGCAAGTCAAGTGGACGGGCAAGAAAGAAAGAGTTACATGAAACCAGCTAAATTGTGCGAAAAATCTCATTGAATATAACACTTTGAACATGCGTTAAAAATACTCGTTTCTGAAATCTCTTAAGACGCGTCATGTGTAAGACTTCAGCTATACATCTGGGGCAGAAAAAACACGTCGAACCTATGTTGAAGTGAGACTGAAATGCTAAAATACCATTATATAATAACAGCCCAGTGTTGCTTGCTTGGTCCGTCCGTCTCTGTCACGCTTTTAAGGATTCACATAGGAGAAAATTCCCAAGTTTGTATTCCTAATCAGCGAGACTGTCAGAGAAGGCAGTCCGTATCAGTGATACTGACGATTACGTTTCATGTCAGATTAACCCTAAATAAGAGGGCATCTTAAGATTTTAAAATCATTTGTCCCCCCCGTTTTTGGCGGGGCACGTCTACTAGTACAATAAGAAACGTACTCAAGATTAAAATTTCAAAATTCGGGTGCCAGAAAATTATTTTCCTGCTCGATAAAATCACCGTCTAGCGAGAATATGACGAAGTTTGAAATTTTTTCTTCTGGTGCAAAAAGTAATGATACGAATCAATTGTACCTGATGCGACTAAGGCCAGAAATTCAACGCGGTTGACCGAAGACGCGAGAGAATTGCAATCCCGTAAGCCATGCTCATGAAGATTAAAAAGATACTGTAATCATACCATCAAAGATACTGTAATCATACCTTAAATGATGAATGCAATCAAGATAGTAACATTACTTTGGAAGAACAGTGTATCAGTTTCAATGTATAAAATAAATTTGAGCGAAATATACACGGTACCTACAAAGCCTTCATTACATTGCAGTCTGTCGAAACAACAGACATTCTACGTGCATAAAATTATAACTGGGGTTAACTCGACGCAAAGTTGGTATTCAACATAGAAGTTGTAAAACAATTGAAAAGTTTCAAAGTGAAAAAACTGATTGGGCGATCTAGATATCGGAAAATTAAATTTTCTGACCATGTGGTGGAAATTTTCAACGAACTCTCACGAGATTTTTCATTAATTTTGAACGAGTCTACAGAGAAACATTTCATTTTAGAAGCTTTTTGCATTCCGTTGCAGTACGATGGCCTTGACAAAACAACCATATCGTAAGAAGAGGATTTCGATGACACAAGCTGTGTGAAAGTCCCTTTTGGGAGCCGTAAAAATTACGCCGGGACAAACAAGGTCCATTGTTAAACGGTAAAATAAAATCCCTTTTGGGAGCCGTAAAAATTACGTCGGCACAATCGAGGCCGGTAGTTAAACGGTAAATAACACCCAAGGAAGTATCAGAATGTCACGAGTTTAATGGTTTGAAAAGCTAAATTCGAACAGAACCTAAAATAAGATAGCACAGAATCTACAATATTTGAATGATTAGGTGAGGGTAAATTCTGATGACGCACCGGAATTAACTTACTAAGTCCATTGTAATAAGCGCGAAAGTCAGTGAAGATGTCATTTTCGTATGAAGCTCCTGAGCAACGCTAGGCAAGAAGGCAAGGACTGTGGAATCGAGAATGGGGAAAATCTTATCTTTTAGACTCTAGAGTAAGAAGAAGAATATAGGTTTCAGAAAAATGTAGGAATGATAGAAATGTTTAGAAGCTATGGTTGAAAGCCCAGAAGAACCACCGTCAAATACCAAGTTGAATGCCATTAGCGAATCTGACGGCGGGGAAAAGATAATTAATGAGACGGCAACCACACGAGTAATCTCAGATTCCAGTTGGCTAAAATATTTAGAATGACGTAAAGTTGACTGCGAATCAATTTGAACAGAATGTTATTTAATAAAGACTATGCAAACAAGAATGCATGTGTGAACAAAACTATCGTGCGGATTAAAATAAGACACCGAAATCAAACTTGAACCAAATGTCAAGCGGAATGTTCCTTCTGTCTAAGCTGTGGCCTTTGAATAGAGTTTATAAAAATAACTGAGTGGGTTGATATCATGTGTGTACGTAGGAGACAACCAGTTCCAGGCAGCTCGTCAGCAGGCAACTGCTCAGTTTTTCCGAAGCCTTGGAGCTGGAAGGGGTCAAGGCTCCACCGGGAACAAGGGTTGCTGATGATGTTCGAGTCCTGGGAAGTAATCCAAAAAGAACAGCAAAAATTATCGAAGCATTGGAACGTCGTCACCCCGACACTTCGAGAGAAATGCATTGTCGTTTTGGTGATTGCGTCTCACTTCGGTCTTTCGTCCAACTCTGACGATTGCTTTGGGCATGGCGGCGCTGGTGATTGCTTCGGGTATTCGACGAGTTAAAGCTCGGCGAGTCCGGACTCGGAAAACATAATTTGGAGACGATGACGGTGTTCAGCAGTCAACAATTAACGACTGTACTTGGGCTCAACTACAGTGACAAGTTTTAAAAACTTAGCAACAGTGACGTTGAACATTGAACTATTGGTGACTTTCTACAATCTTTCTCAAATGACGTCGATTAACTTGATGGTGCAGCGTACATTTTATCCAAGAGTCACGGTTTTCACCTTGAATTAACTCTACAGTGACGTTGAACTTTTATGGACGAGTGACATTCTGCAAACACTTTACGAATATATGACATTTATCTTTAGAGAAAGAGTGACGTTATACAATGAACTTTAATAACAACATTGAAATTACATTAAAAAGTTCCGATTTGCGTCAGCTCTGAAAAGCAGGGACTTTTTGAATGCGTGACTCAGTCTGTACAAACACAAATGACGCCGAGCTTTCAGGCTCTGAGAACACTGACGAGAACACCAAGTGTGCGCTAGGTCGTCAAGGAAACTTACAAAATTAAGATATTTTTCACTGAGATTCTTAAGCACAAAATTGTTTATCAATTTACGGTATGAGAGGTAGCATTCAGAATTTGCATGAGGAAGAATCAGTTATCAAACAGAAAGGCATTAATGAAATGAATAATTCTTCTTGCTGTGGATTTTTTAACCACTGAAAGGAATGTAATCCTGCTGTCTGACCACCATTTTTCTTAAATTTTGACATCATCAAGGAAGTCCTACAGTATACTTACCTCTCATCATGCGAGGAAAAATTGGTAGAATTTTCAGCGATGAGTTCCAAGTGTTGCAAGCATAAGATGTAAAAAGAAAAGTCAATTCGGAGCTTCAGAAAATTTTATAGATTTCCTGACTTCATTTTCGCCTATTTAGCCTCAGTGCCCTGTAATTTTGCCTTCGCAACGGATAATTATAACGAGGTTGGCTTCAAATACAATGACTGAAGAAATTGGGACGCATCATCTGTACAATCAACTTGAATGTAAAATACATCGTGACTGCGCGGGTGATTATCTCAAATTGCGGTCTACCACTGAGGCTGTCCGGGATTCATTACTTCTGACGCAAGGCTCATTACGGCAGGTAATAGCCCTCACATGCTTATTTCGTTATTCCTTGAAGTATTTTGCTTATTTTTTACTATCGTAGGATTTCTACGCTTCCCTCGAGGTGTACGTATTCATTTATCAGTAATAGAATTTGGGCACGACAAAATTCTATATTCGTCGGACCACACGCAGTCACGATATCAACAGGCTGATTGTACAGCTAAGGCATCACCAAAATGTGAAGAGATGTTTAAAATTGGAGCTCGTGAATGAGATAACGGGCTATTTATCATCCATTACATGTGTTGTACGCATAACTTGAGAAATGCCATTAGTGGTGTCGAGTAAAATACAAAAATATCATGAATATGGAAATAAAATCGTGAGCATACAAGTCTACTAAACTCATTTGATAATGAAAAACTGAGTTTTTGAGGACGCACATTGGTATCCCGCATTAAAATAGTTTAGTTGCACATCCGTATACGTAAAATTGACCAACTAACCTGCGAAATGCACAAAACACTTTGAACTATTTGAAGCCCACTGATACTGAACTAAAAATACTGAAAACAACGCTGGAACAAAGAATGAATCGACGTTTGAATGTTACTTCCTACACCTGACACAGCCTTCTGCAACATCTGCTCGGTGGCCGCGCTGAGCTGAAACTTGGGTTTTTGCTCATGCGAGCAACATAACATTCATTTGCTCATGCGAGCAACATAAGACCCCGTTATTCCAGACGCTTGTTTTAGTGCCTACAAAGCCGGCCTAAAGGAGTTATAAACGTCCTATTCTAACTTTCACGGCGGTGTGCGCGCAAACATTGCAGCTACAGCGACATGCGATCGAGGCCTCCCACACGGTACGCAACATGGACGTCCCAGCAGCGCTGCCTCGCTGCCAAGTCGAGGACGACGTTTGAGCTTCCGCATCCTGTAAAGGCTGGAGTGTTGAGCTCACTTCCGTACTTGCGTCACCTGCCCTCTAACTATAATGCCAACTCAATGAAAAGACGCCATTTTGTTGCCATAGCTTTTAGTTGAGCAATAAAGGTAGGTAGAGGCCCTCGTATAGGTCGCTGCTGTGGAAATGACATTCAAGAAATGAACTCTGGGCGCGGCTCAAATTGCCAAGTCGATTTATCCGATGGCAGTCTTTGACTCGCATTTTTGGGGCTTCAAAGTGAAAAGTCCCAATTCCATTCGTGAGCGACTCAGAAATGAATTGAAAACGCCTTCGGATGAATTTTACTGAATGCCAAGTGGTAGGTGATGATTCTTTTAAGAGCTGAATGTCCAATGTCAAATATATTTTCCAGACAGTAATATATACTAAGTCGCTACGGCCCATTTGTCTATAAAGAAGGAAAAACAGCGACATTGCAATATAATATCTAACAAAATCTACTGCATTCGAGTAGGAAATACTTGAGGGAGTTCATAGAAATTCGCCCAACTTAACTGTAGAGTGTTCGTGCGCAAATAGAAGAGAAGCAAACCAAGAATGTGATTGTAAAAATAATTCAGAGGCGGAAACGGTCAACGGTCTAAAGCAGAAGTCCCGAAATCGACTCGGTCGGTGAAGTCTTGGGATAAATTGCAGAGCAAATGACAGACTCTCGCATTAGTTCCGTTGTGCCGACCGAACAAAGCTTGACGCAACGGCCAAATTTTTCGGCTCATTCGCTGATAAAATGGAGTGAAAATGATGTATTCTGTTTTTTTCATCGCCCCAAGAATGCTTGCGTAGGATTCTAAGAACGTTTTCTTGTTTCGACGACCGTTCCACCGCTCCTCGCAAAGATTCCATACTTCATACACATTCATTTTCTTTGCAGTGCAAGAGGAGAACACGAGGAAGAGCTGCTCTAAGAAGGAGATGCAATTTCTCCGAACGAAGTGTATAGAATGAAGCTTGTAGGATTACATTCAGCGACCATCAGATGATCGTGGCGAATGAATATCGCGAGAAGCGAACGGCGTCTCTTTGAATTCGGTTCAACATTTGGAACGCATAGAACTCGCAAGATTCAAGTCTCTACCCTACATCAAAGTCATGTTGTGTACTAGTGAACGTGTATTGGCCTCGAGGCTGCTCTCCCTGCGTTCGTTGCTCAGCTAAAGTGACGTATCTTCGCTGGTAGAATGAACTTGCTAGAGTATTTTGTCATTCCTCTTATATTTATGCTTTAAATTCATCAAATGCTATTTTGAAGGCTGCGAAGGCTTCATTTTATTTTCGTATTGGTCTTTAGTGGAGTTCGACTGGCATAGGATTTATTTCTATTGCGTGTCAGTATTTCCACTTGTGAAATCTGAAGCAGAGTGTGTTAGAATTACATGTCGAAACTAGTACTGATCACTTCAAGCGCAGCTTCTTCAACTTTCCTGGGCATGGAGGTTGAAAATTTCATGTGTTTTTGTGGCTAATTACAAGCTACCTGATATAGTTTGAGTTCGCTCAACTTTCTCAATACAGTGCAAGTCTTTCTTTTAGTAATCCGACTTAAAATGAAGCACATAGTTTGAATCAAACAAAGTTCAACTGGCGGGGCTAGAGCGCGTTAACTTCTCTTAAACTCAGTCCGACTCGATGGCCCTTCAAACATTATAATAAATTGCAACAAAGCAAGCGAGGTATATATATATATAATACGTCTGAAAGCTCTGGAGCTTTTTCCAGGCAGACCAGCAGTGCCTCAGCACACGCTGGATGCAATTTATGCCCCACAGAAAGCTCATTGTTCTCGTGCATCATTTGCTTAATGGCGCTCCCAAACAATGAAGTGGAATGACTTCTCGAGGTTTGTGCATCAGCGCAAGTTGAACTGAACTTTGCGGCATGAGACCGCCTGCATCGGTGCATGTGCTCCATAAGGGGAACTATAATGAAACAATATTTGAAGACTTTAACTTAGCCTTTGTAAAAAAGACACAATATGTAGTGTACACCAGAAAATTAGTATCTTCTGAATGGTGATCATTAATGTCCACACGCAGCGATTCTTGTGCTCTTCTTACCTTCTGCTGGACTCTCGAGTAGCGCTTCCCAAACTTCCAGATGAGGCCGCGCGCCATTTTTTCGATGTGTTCCGCAACGGGGATATTTCGTTATAATTTTAATTTATACCTGAAATGCAATGTATCATTAACATAATAAAAGGTGAACATTTGTATCTTTTATTTGTGCTGAAAACAAAAATTACTGTGCCAAAACACACACAACCGGGACCGGCACCGGCCTGTGGACCATCGCTCGATCAGTACTGCTCTTTAAGGCTGCCGGTGCCCCGTGCCCGCTGCATAGGACATTTGGCATCGTGTATTCCTGTCCCGGCAACTGAAGAACAACTGCTTTGAGCAACGGGAACTGAGAATACTTTTAATCGCATAAAAATTGGAGAACATAATTGAAGTGAATGAAAGCTTTAGAAAATCTGATCTAGAAGCGTCACTCAGAGCAACTAGAGCAAAAAACCGAAGACATTCCAGTATATTCACGTATAAATAATATGAAGATTTAATTTTATTCATCAGCCAGCTTGTCAGAATGTTTTTAAGCTCGGCTCCAGCCACAAGCGTTTGTTCCAGTAAGAGAATTACAAGACACACTCCCTCGCACTCCTCGTCTCACGCACTAAAATATTACGAGACGTACTCCCTCGCACTCCTCGTCTCACGCACTAAAAGGGTCACTATATAGAGCTGACTTTCCGAGCAGAAGGAAAATAAAATATCACAGTTTTTATTCTTCAATGAAACAAAATGATATAGAGTTCGAGAGTGCAAAGTTCAATTCACCGTCATGACAACAGAACAATTGCCGTCGCTGAGAAAAGCTTTCGTACTCAACAAGATAAATTTTTCCAAGTGATGAATGTGACACGAACTGGTTCATGATAATGATCTCATTAAGTAGGAGCCTTCTCCGACCCTTTATTTCTATTAAGCTGAACTCTTTCATCGCGGGTATCGACACTTCCAATTAGGATTACTGTGAACATAAATTTCTCGCCAAGATTAGCGTCGCCTGCTCGTGGTTCCGACTCGAGTGTCTCTACACTGATGCAGAGTTTGTTGGTCGGCTGCTTACTTAATTTCTCTGTCCTCCATATCAGTATTTCATTGAAAAATATTACCGCACCCCTCGCTAATAAACGGCTGTGCCGTAGATAGAGTATTGAATATCGTATTGCAATTGAACTTAATTAAAGGAAATTTAATGTTTTATTTGCGGGAATACGGTATGACAATATTTCTAGAGACAATTTGGTAATGCATGCTTAACTCCAAAGGAAACGACGAGGAGCATTTGTGATCCATAACATGCATAGCTGGGAAAGTACCATTCATTTTGCGAATAAATGAAGAACGCGCCGCCAGCTTTGAGGGCTTACGGGACTAAGACCCTTAAAAACGAATTCGAGTTTACATAAGGAATTGCGACGTATGAAGCCCAGTTCCATCCACTTAGGCACGTCGTGAAACAGGTCACAATGCATGGGAAAATTTTACAATTGATTTTTCGTTGAAAGTCACAAGAATGGACAAGTAAGACTGACTATTTCCACTGCCAGGCTGTTGAACAAGTTTCTGGCGAAATTTTCGTTGTGACTAAAATATTACCGCAATTGTCCGTTGAAGTACTCAAAAAAGTTTGATTAGTATTTAAACATTTTCCGGTGGGGTTTTCCAAACGGTAATCGAAACCCGTTTTCCTGTATCTCATCCGTGAACAGGTCTAGTAACTCCCTCATGTACACGCTTTACGGTAAAACAAATCTGCAGCACATTTATTTTTCAGTTTTTTGTGCTACTTATACCTAAATTTTGGTAAAGCAGCCACACAATATTTAGAAGCCCTGAAAATGAAAGGCTAAAAATAGAAAAAATAATTTCACGGAAAGCATCACAAAGAAATATTGACTTCAACAACTGAAGGGGAAAATAGAGAGAACAATATCCTGGAAAGCTCTAAAATGATGAAGAAATTACGTGGAAAATCAGATTAGTTGATATTCTGAAAAAAAGAGTAGAAATCTGACGATTGAAAGTGCACTGCGAAGTATTTTATCACATCTAAAATATATCTTCAATTTTCAAATGCCAAAATATTCAAATGGTTAAAATTAGAATTTCCCAATCCCCCCATACTTCCCCGTGGTGGAGCACCCAACCTCTTGAACGGTGTCCTCTGGGTGATTATCATGCACCAGAAAGCAAATGGAGCCGGTGAATAGCACGATTTATGGCCCATAAACACTCGAGTTGAAGATTTTGAGATTCGGATTAGGACGCTTTCGAATTAAGGCACAAAACTGGCTATTACTTGGATACCGATACAATCCCGAAAATGTACGATTTCAAATCAAAACTACTGCTAGAACTTGAGCCCGCGACACAACTGGCATAATCGTGGGAATTAAGCAAATAACATTTGGTGAGATTTTAGCCTTGCTCGCACTTAATGACAGAATTTGGGTAGCTGTTTCTCTGGGGCAGCTCAGGATTATGGAGCAGCTCTGGAGCAGCTCAGGGTTATGGAGCAGTTCTGGGGCAGCTCAGGGTTATGGAGCAGTTCTGGGGCAACTCAGGGTTATGGAGCAGTTTTGGAGCAGCTCTGGGGCAACTCAGGATTATGGAGCAGCACTGGGGCAGCTCAGGGTTATGCTCACAAGTGATTTCAAAAATTCCAGAGAAGATAGATTATGCACTGGGTGCAGTAAAATTATCTAATTCCTTTGTTAGTTTGATAGAAGCAAAAAATAATATGGAAATAAAAAGTTCGAGCCTGAAATAAAATAAAACACTTTAAATTTACAATAAAAAATCGTAGATAATTTTGCTCATTGTTCGTTTTATTTCGCTCTTATCAACCAACACAGGTTGATAAGAGCGTATCATTTCACTGCACACTGAATGATGAAAAGAGTAGAAACATGATTAGAAGAATAGTAACGTACCTAAAAAATGCAAGAAAACGAATGAAAATTAGTGGTTAATGCTTAGAAAAGTTAAAATTATGAAAAAGAGGTGATTTGGAAGCTGTAAATAACTCGGTTAGAGGTAAACACTCACGAAATCAAGAACCAGGAACTGGAGTCTTTTTCGGAGGGAAGGCTAACTAAAATACAATATTGAAAGTCATCTTATGACGAGGAACTATCTTCAAACCATTAGCAATTAACATAAGAGTGATTGAAGCTGTGAACAAAATCAGAAGAATTAACAATACAAAAAATGAAGGCCTAATCATGTACCAATAATGGTTGACATGAACAATACACAAATTCGAAACCACTAACATACCGGAGTTGCAAAGAAATAAACACAATACTCAGCATACGTTCACATTAAACTAACGCTACACACAAACAAGGACAGGTTTCAAAATTTCCAAGATTCGTGTAGCGACAAAGTAAACGAAGCGGCGAAGGGTTCATAGAAAAGAATCCTGAAATATGAAGCGGAAACTGCAAGATGTGCAGGCGCTGTCGTGATTAGCTTCGGTCTTTCGAAACAAACTTGAAATGTCACAGTCGGTGTCGGCGGCACGAGAGCGGCAGCGTGCCGGCCTGCTCTTCACTGAACATGGAATCATTTTGCCCTGGGATTTTCGAATTTATCAAACTTAAATTGAAACCTAGATATTGATCTAAAAGGAGCCATATCATCAGTAAATGTTAAAATTTCAGTTGCAATAGCACATGTTGATGAAACGGAATAAAAGTCGTTGTAGTTGTAAACCTTGTTAAAAGAGTCAAATAAAATGTTGAAAAAATGCTTCGTCAGCATGATGCGGGTAATTTTTGTTTTTTAAATGACCAACGCTATGAAGTAAATCGATGCAACTGATAGGTAGAAACTGCAGTCAATCCAGTCAGTCATTCAAAAACACACTGAGTTAGTCACACAAAAATACAGAATATGAGCTATATCAGAATAAAAACACATCAAAAGATGTCATAACGTAGTGTTCATCATATACGCCGAAAACGGGTAAAACCTTCTACTGTATCTCATACATTATTTGTCAAATATTATTTGGTAATATTAAAAATATGAAAATGCACCATATATAAAACAGAAAACTCTTCTGAGCACATTCGGAGCACAACAAGGCGCCTTGCCTCTATCTCGCATCACCGAAAAAACGACCCAAAGAAAGAGCGACTCGGCAAGAATTTCTTGTAGCAGATGCGAGTTATTGACGGGCGAGACGCTTCAATCTCATCGTAAAGTCGCAGTTCAAAGTTCCTGCTATCGAGAAGAGGAAGTGCATTGCGGGAGCACGTACAGAGAGCATAATACTTTGGTTTAAACAGGAGCATGTGCCATGACAGCAGCGTCGAGAGGCAGCACTCAGCCCTCCACGTTCAGTCCGAGGCGTTGGATTGCGCACTCCTCGATTTCGTTCGATGTGCAGCTCACACTTCTGGGTAAATTAACAAACGACGAGTGTGCTCAAGTTTTACACTCTCCAACATTGCCCCTGATTGTATAGTACATAGTGTCTCGCCCTTTTCGAAGCTCAGAATAGGTACTGTTCGAGCAGGCCAACGCAATGTATTGTTATGGGAAATTTACGTGTTTTGACCACTACCTGCGCCCGTTCCAAGCAGGATTTTAACGGTAGGATTGTGACTGCGCAACCTAGAAAAACACACTCGTGTTTAGATTCCAAATGTTTACTTACAAGCACCAGTTATGACGAAACAGAATCATAACGTTCTAAAAAATGCGCTATCATTACATCTGAACGAGAGCTTGGACTACATGTTGTCGGCCCCGAATGGGCCAATTGTATAGATTGCTCTAAATAAACCGTCAATTACGTCCTAGGCTTCTGCAGTGATTGCGTTATTGCGTACAGTTGCTGTAGCAAGGTTCATGCAGACCATAATAAGGCTTGAAATATTGCGATCAACATGTTAGAGATGGTGTGCTAAAATTGCACTAATTGATTACAGACTTCATTTTCAGATATTATAAGAATCTCATCATTAAAAAATTTAGGATGATTTATTTCTGATTAATTATATCGAACCGATTGTTATAAAACTATCGAACCCGTACACTAGAGTGATGACACCCTGACCCAAATTGCCAAGGACTTGAAGCAAGTCAGGTGCCAGTCGGTTAGTCAGGGTATCACAAGACCATAACAGTGTTGAAAAAGTCGTCACAGCTGACAAAAAGTAAAAAGGCTTCACTGCGCTCTTCGAGGACTTCACAGCTTCTTAAAAACGCCCCATAAACGTGGAGACGAGACTCTGAGAACTGCTAGAAATATACAGTACAAAATTTAACGTTAGCTGCCGAATGATGTGTGCTAAGCATAAATCTACGGAACTTGAAGGCGTTTCCACTTTAGAAGAACAAAAGATGAATCATTTTTTCTGAAAGTTACTCTCAAGAACGAGACAGTTACTAAATTTTCTCAGTAAAATGATACTCCTACTCGAGTTATGAAGGTAATCAGAAGTGACCGACCTGATCAACTATTTATTCTAGACGAAAGTAAATCAATTATTGAACCATACTCACTTCCAAATGCCCAACGATTTTCTGTAAATAGAACTTTGGCTGACGCGCCATCTTGTAGACCAAAATTTCTCTCATTTTCATCGAAGAAAACGCCTAAATAACCCAAGAAGTTTATGTCTTTTGTAAGCGAATATTGCATCTTTCGTTGATTCCGAGCCCACAAACTCTGGTGTCACATTTTTACAAGCTTGAGTTATATCCTAAACCATTAAAATGTCCTGAGTAATTAAGTAAAAATGTCCTAATTTCGGGGTCTATTATTTTCATTCCGTGTTCCGTTTACCGTGCGGCACCCACTGTGTATACTCGCATACAGAACACAAATTCCAGCTGTACAGACCTCCAGTGTATTGGTGCGCGCTCACACTGACTAACTTGCGCTCTATGGCCGTGAGCTCTAGCCTAAAAATCCCAATTATGATGATAAGTCCATCATTGAATAACTTAAGGGTGATTATTTCATAATTGAGTGCACGTTGTACTGTGACTGTAGCAATTCAGTAAACGTTGTGCTGTGACTGTAGCAATTGAGTAAACGTTGTGCTGTGACTGTAGCAATTGAGAACACGCCGTGTTCTGTGTGCAGCAATTGAGAACACGCCGTGTTCTGGGTGCAGCAATTGAGAAGACATTGTAACTCAGGCTTCGGTAAACGTTGAGGAAGTCGACGTTCCCACGCTGGCGGAAAATGACAGAATGCATTGTCAGTGAATTTTTAAATCGAGGTCTTGAGAATGTGCCTTATTTTCACGAAGAGCTCCTCTATTATTAATAACAGGAAATTGTGGCATAAGGATGAAGAGCCAGGCGCAACATGAGCATGACTGATCGCATTAATGAATCTATGAATAATTTTTGACCAAAAAATAAGTCATTTTGCATACGCATCCCTCGATTAAAAAATGTCAATAATTTCAAGTATAATTTTAATCCCAATTTCACAACCCTTCAATACAAGCATGCCCATAATTTCCTTTAATACTATGGCCCTTGGTATGTGGGACTGTTAAATACGTTCTTTCTGGCTCGTATTCCAGCCTTCACTGTCAGTACTGCCTTCACTGTCAGTACTGCCCTCACTGTCAGTACTGCCTTCACTGTCAGTACTGCCTTCACCTCGCAGTCTGAGACCTGAGGAGCTCGCTGAGGAAAACAAACGGAAAAAATCGCTTTCTCGTACGAGGTAACGAGAAACTTCTCGCCGTTTTATCATTAATCTTCAACGGCAAGAACTGTTTTGGTTCCCCGTATCACAGTTTCCCTTCTGCTAGGGCGCTGTTCGGGATGAAGGCGTTCACAGGAACGAACCAATTAACTTGCCGCTCGATGGGTGCAGTAAATGTTGAAGCAGTTTACTTAGTCGAGGAGCGATCGCTTCTTGCAACTCCGAAAGATCATATTGATTCGAAGTGAAATGCTTACAAAATAGGCGAGGTTTATGAGCCGAAACGCATCGTAACCGAGAGCATAAAAACAGCTCAGAGTAATAAAATTGATTTGACCAACTCAACTCTACCGAACTAATAACAGGAACCGCCAGTCTCACAAAATTTAGGTAAAAACTAATAGGTTTTTATGTGAAGAACTTGATTGACTCGCTAAAAGTTAAAATTAGCTGCTAGTGTCCAACGCTCTGCATCTCATTTTAAAGTAAAATTTGTCTTTGCTTACAGTGTAGTAAACACAGAACATCCATTATTTCTCCTCGTGTGTTTCAAGCTCGCTATTGAGTCTAAAAGTCATAGTTACTTTTCAGATAACATCTTCATGATAACGGACCACATTCTCAAGGTGAATTATGGCAAAATCGAGGCCCTCAATCGAGATCGAGGTACAGTACGTAAAGAACAAGCCCGCCACCAAACCGTACACACAACAGAGATCAAAGCTTGGCTAGCGAGCGAGTATTTGCAGTTTTAGTGCGCATGTCAGTTTTGGGGCAGCGATAGGGGTTGTAAAATCTCTTTAACTTCAACCCCGCGAACCGTTGAGGAAACGAGCGAACACCATTACGTACTTCCACTTAGAATAGATTCCTATAGATTGTTGAATACAGATGAACAAGAAAAAATGTTGAGGAATTTGTCACAAAGAACGGGTTTCCGTGTAAGGTTTATGAGACGTTTACTGCGGTCTCGAGTTCCCTTAGATTACGGATTACAAATGAAGTCAGGTATCGCATCAACAGGCGCTCGTAAATCCGAGTTCAAAGAAGTGCAACCATCGGCGTGGTCATTTTACTGTCTCAGTTGACCCGTAAACAGAATGACGCATCTTGATCCACAAACGCTGGAGAAATATCGATCGAATTGAAATTCGATGAATACTTTACAAAACGAAAATAATTTGCCGATGCAATTTTTTAGCAACTTTCACGGTGAGGAGTAAACTTGCAACACAATGAATTACGACTAATGCATTTGAGTTTTCGTTCAACACAGTTCGGTTTTATGAGAAATAGGAACGAATCAATTAATTCCAGAGGGAATGCTTACAAGATAAAATTCTCACTAGTTACCCACCTGACAAGCTCAGGCTAGTTATGCGTCCCCATTTTTAATGCATAGCAAGTGACGCATGTATCTCAGTAGACTGACAGAATAGGCACTTCAGAGAATTTTTCCATCTTCGGTGACTGAATTTCTGCTAATTTATAGTCAAAGTTCAACGAAAATCCTTGAATGTTTTTAAAACAGAAATTAATCTGAATAACATTTCAGGCATTTGAAGAATAGTTAATTACTCACTGACAGCGAGATCTCGAGTAGCATTTCTCCTGCCATTTGATACCAGCATCTGTAGTGTACGTACGTTTCCTCATAAAATATTTCGGAATGGGTGGAGCTAGTGAGTGGAACAGTCAGCAATGGCAAGCTGAATAAGGAGAAAATTATTGATTATTTTAGTCACCAATTACTCTCACATGAATAACGCAGTGTACGATTCACGTTTTTCAGCATTATGTTAAGAAATAATCCTAATTTCATTTTTTAATCGACGACAAGGCCCTTGGCCTCAGTAAAGTCTATACTTATACTTCCATTTGATCACCATTTGTAATAAAAACTCCGAATTTTTAAATACAAACTTAGTCAAGCTTTATGACAATAACAAAGCACTTGCACGCGATACATTTCCGACAGCAGTCAAAAGCTAAATTATCATTTTTACCTTGGTTCTGATGAGCACTGCGGTAAACTTTAGGTAATCCTCAACAATTGAAATCAGGCAAATCATTGTCAAAACTACGACTCGTTTCAGTTCATAAGGAACTCGGAATCAGCAGAGACATCATTATACGCATGAACTGCGGGCTGGTCGGATTGTTTGTCTTGGTGAGCTGGTCGAGTGTGAGCTACAATGTCGTTGGCTGGCTCACAAGTTAAAGTTATAGATCATTTCGTATTAGAGCCAAAGGTCAGAGACGTAAAATTTCCATACTTGTACTGAAAAGTTGCCCATTTCTCGCCCGCAGCGCGCATATCCGCACACCGGAGTGTAACAAGAAAGCTGTCCCGCAGGAGCGTCCATTGTCTGCGACTTAAGAATTTTCCACGCTCACTTGAGCATTATTTGGACTGGGCTCTCAGAGATATGTTACATGAAAAAACTCCCTAAAGCGACATAACTGAGTTAAACTTTCAAATAGAAGTATAGACGGCGTTGGATAAGGTATCGACACTCAACAAGCTACCAAAGTCGAGTTTTCAACAAAGCCTCTCGAATAACTATGTTCTTTGACGTCAAAAGGAAATCAAGCTGTATAAATATAAATTTCATTCAGTGATAAACTCTATACGTACAATTAAGTATTAAATTTTAACTCGTTCACCTTGTCTGATCTAATATTGAATACTCTTACTTCTCGACCGACACGGGCCATTAACGTTCGCATATTGATATAACCAAAGTGTTAACATCAGCAATAAATAAAGCCCCAGAGCCAGCATTGTTAAACTCTAGGTAACGAAGCAAACTAGTCCTGGCAAGCAGGTAGGAAGGTACACACATATATAGTGGTGTACATGGCCGGGGTAAAAACACGAGTATGGGTCAAGCCTACGTGTCGAGTACCATAATTTTATAAGACTATATGCTCTATCCAGCCAAAAAAGTTAGTTGCACCTTGTTGCAATGTAAATATAATTTAAATAATTTTTATTGGTTTCACCATAAAAAATATGAATAAAAAGAATGCAGTACCCATAGTTGCGTTCAGTGCCACTGGTAATCGGCACATGACCTGCTCTCTACGCGACAAGCTTGAATAATTCCGCAGGAAAAAAGCCTACAAACAAATCTCTCTTTGAAAAAGAATAGGTTACAGGTTTGATCCAGGCTGGGGAATCCACTCGAGAAATGTCTGAAATGACGGCCATAAGACTCAAGACTGTGCAAAGAACAATTGCTTACTGGAAAAAAGTCAGTGAAGTATCGTCATTCAGTGGTAATAGTGGAAGAGCAAAAATTCAGAGTACTTGCGACAAAGTTCTCTGAAACAATTGATGAAAGCAAAGAGGCGGAACGCGTTCAGCTATTGACTAGAATATTCAACGAAGTTCACAAGAAAATTTCTTTTCGCACAATGCTGCGAGCTTTGAATGAAATGGATTCAAGTAGTTGTGCCCGCACCAGGAAACCATTGGTCAGGAAAGCTAATCGAACGAAGCTGCTCCAACTTATGAAAGACCATCAAGGCTGGACTGTAGAGCAATGAAAATACATCCTATGGTCAAATGAATCGAGGTTCACCCTGTTCCAGGAGGTTTGAGTTAGAGTGACAAGTGAAGAACGTGGAGTTTTTGATGCATTACGCATCATTGCGACCGTACAAGCTTCCAGGTTTCTCGGTGTCTACCTAGGGCCTAACTTTTCTTTTGTCGCTTTCAAATTTTTTTCCGTTTTTTATTACAATGAAATCGGGAACCCTTGGCAGTGTTACTATATGTAGTCCATACTTAGGAAAAATATTTTGCATTTCGACTATTTAACAAATGCTTAGTTTTCCGTAACGCAAGCTTCAAACGGTGTCTCCAGAGCTTCTATCGAAGTCTCCAGAGCTTCTATCGAAGTCTCCAGAGCTTCTATCAAAGTTTCCAGAGCTTCTATCAAAGTTTTCAGGTGGCTAGTAGATCATAATGACTAAATGATGATAGTTCAATTCCAGCCTTATGGCTCCACGGGCCGATCAAGAACGAGTAAATCGAGCATAGAGTAAAGTCCTTGTTTTTTCTGGACTGCGACTTGTGAGCTACTGGCTTTCCGGTAAAACTATATTTGCGGTAAACATTGACAGCATATTGCTTCTTGGGTGAGAAAAAATTCATGATGTGCCAGGAATTTTATAGCCGGGAATAGATTACCGTCCTTTTCTGGAACGAAGAAGTAATGCGATCGTGATTGAAGAAATAATTTTCGATTGTAGAATATTCAATAGCTATCTGGCAACGAACGAATCAGTCGACGCGAAATTTTAAACGACTGATTTGAGGTCCTTATTTGTAAAATGCAGATGATTTATAGAATAGATTGATAAATGACATGTTTCTAAATTGTAAAACGTTAACTTTCTTAAGCTAAAACGAAAGCACTGATGTTTGTACAGGTGAAAAGTTATAACTGTGAGTGTGATTGCTCTGTTCCTGAGTGCATTTTTTTTTCCTTTGTGGACATGGATTGGTTAGGTGTGGCGATGACTGTAGCAGAACACGAGTGGTAGTTATGCTACCTAATCTTTGATCCGTCCTGCCCTTCCATTCCACGTCTAATCGGTTGCCTGGGCGTGATTGGTGTCAGACGGCACTGGACTTGGGTAAACCCCCGAGAATGGGCCATCTGGCTAGTTTTTGTTGTCGTATTCTGTTCCGGCCTATTCTATTTTGAATATACGCTTTATGTGTCAAAATATACGTCACAGTATTATCACTTCAATATTCTTTCGCCAGAATCTCGTTTATACTCATTTCCTTTGTTTTACGCAAACGTTGAAGAGTTTAAATGGAGATCGATCATTAAAATATCAGTTGTGTACAAAGCATGCATGTGGAGGCCATCTTTTGGCTCAAAATATACGAGAAATTTTGTTTTTGGAACATAATAGAACATTTGACAACGTGTTGCTCAATCAAGCGTTTGGAAATAGGTCGAAACTCACAATTTGTAATGAAAATACAGAGAACACCATGCGTATGCGCAATCGAGTTCAGATCGTGACGAACACCGACGTTTTATTGCACATCTATGACAAGAAAAACTGATTAGTGATGTGATAAAACGCTCGAGGAATCTAATTCTTCCGGAGGAACAGGTGTATAAGGTGTACAATCCGACCACTTAGAAGTGCTCCAAGTACAGTCGTAAAAGTTGCTTTAAAGTTAAGTGAGCGTCGTAAAAGGATACGGGTAGCTCGTTTGGGAGGCATTACTAGCATACAAGAGGGGACGATGGAGAGAAAAAGATAGAAACTTTTACTACAGAACACGGATGTCAGAAAACAAGACGAGAATCTTGTAGAAACGATTTAATTGTAGTTTGAACCCGGCTAGAGATGCCGTTTTATCACCCTGGCATCTTAAGAAGCGTTTGAGGTGGGTCTTTTCTCAACTTGATCGTCAGGGCAGAAGAAGTTAGCATTCATGCAGATGGAAAGTGCGATAATTCCAAGGGAAAGTAAAGCTCAGCTAGTTAATAAAGGAGCATTTAAAACAAATTTCGGCAGCCTTTGGAGGTTAGACTTTGAAATTATTGTAGCTACCCTATTTCACAGGTACCCTTGCATCCCATAAACTGCTCATAAATTCGGTGCAGCAGAGATGAGACGCTGCGCAGTGTAGATTTAGGGGAGTTATCTGGGGTAAAATCAGACCCTGAAAGAGAGCTCATATATGCTCATTCACCTTTAATGAGCTAGTACCCGGTCGCTAATTTTGTTTGTAGAAAAAATAATCATGGAGCTCAAGCCTTGAATAATTTTAACAGATACGTTTTAAATTGATTCAAAACTTCATTGTCTCCACCTTAACAAGCAAAATGCACGTATAGTTCTTACTGAACAGTTTGTACACAGCAAGAACATTTGCGTATTGGCGCTGGATCCGTTAATTCGGTTGGCATGGATTTCTGCCGACTTAAGTTTTCGTTGCAAGAACGGCTGTTCATTGAGGATGTTCAAATGTTGGTTTCAAGTAGTTTTTGCTGTAGGAGAGATTTCATTTTTCGTTTTAAAATGTTTTTTCCATTGCAACAATTTCAAATAAATTAAAGATTTACTTATATATCTATAACTGCATGATACACTTGAATTAATGTAATGGAAACGATTTCTTCCGAACTAGTTTCCGTATAGTGCGGGCAAAAACAAGTGCTGAGCATCAATACGAAAAGCTCGTTTTTGCGGCGAAACTGTTCAAGAAATTTTTAAACATTCGAACTTCCGATTCATATTCTTTAAATAAGTTTAATTCCACTAGCAGTGAAAAAACACGAGATTATTTTTATTCCCATAAACTTAAATTTTCTTAAGATTTCTCCGTTGTATAAGAACTACAAGCAAGATGCACTCAACGGCAACCTCATGTTGAGAGGACTTCTCGCCAATTTGATTGAAACTAACTGTGCTAAGCTAATATTGTGCATGGGAGCCACCCGTACAGGTTCAATGTTCATTTTATACAAGCTGGTTTTACAGTCAGCTCATGCGCGTTCAAATGTGAAAAAACAAAGAGAGATGTAAATAATGGATCCGGAATTGAAAGAAATGGCATCATTACTTTAAAGAGCACGCAAACGCACCGGCGCAAATCTCATTACCGATCTGTTTGTGCTTAATGAGATTTGCATTTGTTTCGATCCTTTCCGAGCTGCTCGGCCTGCCGCAGACACGCCTCTCAGCTAAGCGCTGCACAAAGTGCCTTCGTCTTCTAATTTCGCTCACAACTCGCCCGGGATCATCGTACTCAGACGCACAGATTTGGCACAAAATACAGCTGAAATGCGCTGGGTTCGGAGGAATGGGGGTTTTTGTTCGACTACGATCCTAATCTGAAACTGGAGGGCAGATCAAAGCTTATCTTTACCGACATGCAATAAACAGTCTCTCATTAGCACCAACTAGTTCTTAATTTCTGAGTGGATTAGAGTACAATGTTTATTAGGGTAAGATTAACAGACGTTTAAATCGACATATAATGTGCACTCAAGTCTAAGATGAAATTTTATCGGCGTTTATCAACTTGCACTCTTCATACGAAAGTCAACGTCTACATTCTTCGCTGTTTTTCCCTTTATTTAATAAGAAATATTTTATAAACCCCGTGCCACTCTCGAAATTATATTTGAACATTTCCATAAGCTACTTCCTTAAATTGCAGGCCCAACAACTAAACTAAAAAATTTCAGAACTTAACTAGAGCTTGGAATTCAAAAAACGGAGCCATCGATTTATGGTGGCGCTCCACACGTGGCCGGACCACTCGACTGTCATTTCTGATCTCGAGCGCCTCGTAATTTAAAGGAACAAATCACCAGCGCTGCCTTATAAGTTTGATCGAACTTGGCCGGAAGATCAAATAAATTCGTTGTGAAAAAGATGAACACCAATAGGGAAACGATCTAGCACTAATTTATTAACGATTATAATCCCTGAAAAAACTGACACTGAATCCGATAAGTATCAAACCTTATTTAGCATGCCTTTTGCAGGGCAGATGAGGAACTAAGAATGACAAGGAATGAACGGGAGGAACAAATCTAAAAATCAACTTTCCTAATGGGTTTCAACTCTTCATTGTAAACGATACCAATTATAGAAATTCAACTTATTAAATCCATTTCAAGAGTCTGATGCAAGCCCTGTAAGTCAACATAAGTTACCAAAAAAGAGTGTGAACTAATGAACAGGAGGCGCGTTAGGTTTCGCATTCAGCTTCTTTACCGTACTCCAAAATTCTTTAAAAGACTGAAGAAACGTAAATCTAACATGGATTGTTTAAGAACTTTTATTTTAAACTTTTAAGAGATTGAATATTTCAAATAGCATTCTAAAATTCATTTTAAATAGGCATTCAGAGAAGTTGTTCCATATTGGTCACATTAGCGGCACAAACGAAATTTGCAAGTTAGCGGCAGGTCTCTACAACCAGGCGCCTGGAGTGTGGTCGGCATTTTATAGGGAGGATCGCTCGCTATTTGGAAGACCGCAAGGATTTCAGTCCAATAAACTAAGGTACGAACATCGTAAACTTCACTCCAACGAGGGTAAGAACAACGATCCTTCGAAACATATTGGATGCAATATGCGTGCAATTGTAGTATAAAAACTAAAATATGTTCAAGTAATTTACTGCGAGGTTCATTCAAGTTCCGGAATCATGCACAACCGATCATCATCATTATCAGGTAATTACTCACTGAACAGGCATCCAAATGCAACTAGATTCTTTTGTAAACTCAGCCAACGCTTCAACAAATCCATTGAATTATCTCAATGACGGTGGAATTACCCCAAATTATGTAATTTTCGCTTCAAAATTACTGCTCCTAGTACCAGACTAAACATCGCGTCCAGGAGGACGTATGACCAAAGGCGAAAGACATTGATCCCAATTTTGCTCCGAAATTACTACTTGTACTTCCAGACAGCATATCATACGAGTATTCATGAGGGCATACGTTTGACTAAACCAAAATATATCTAGATGAATTCCAGCAAGCTGTGGTGCACAGTAGAAGTTGTCGACGATAGCTAGCTGTGAATTTAGTTTCAAAAGGTGTCCCAGGCAAACATTCCACAAACAATTCGATCAGCGGTAATAACGCGGAAATACAATACACGATTTCTCAACTTCCGGTGAATGAATGTTTGAATCTTTTACAACTAATCTAGCACGTTATGGCAATAACGCAAGCAAAAATTAAGTTTTAAAGGAAACGTTGGTATTTAAAAAAAAACAATTATTGAACTCATTCAATTCTGATAGACCAAAGGGGATAAGCTTTTCAATGAAAGCAGCCAAAGTTTTATTTTTTCTATCTTAATAGGGATGAAAGTACAAAATAAAGATCAATTCAAAGTACAATATATTCAGCAAAGAGTTACGATAACTTAACAACGTTTATCAAACAACTTCTTTATTTACCCACGTGTGTGCTATGAAGTTTAATTACATTAAAAAGTTTCGTATTTATGGAATCGATCAAATTCTTAACAATGACTACCTGTTCTGCAGCTTTGATGGCTCCCCGTGAGGCCGCTCTTCCTAAACGTCTCGATTGACGATAACCTAAAAGTTTTTAATCGGGTTTAGATCGGGCGAAGATGACGACCATATCCTCAATGATTTACCTTGAATGTCCAAACAAGCGAACA
>VOMN01001931.1:0-11924 GCA_014899125.1 Orchestia grillus
TTCGCCGTGAAACTTTGTTGTATACTTTCCAGCTTCACGACGTTTTCTCTGGTGCCTGGAGTTGCCATTTAAGAGTTGCTACACGAGATATGTGATAATAGGCCTTGACGAATCATTTTGAAGAGCTTCTCAGAGAAGCCATGACAATTATACAAGAAGCTACCTCGTTTAACAGCCGCGATAGTACCCCAAAGATAGTCGTAACCTCCATGGAGTTCCACAACTAGGCCGCAAGTGCACCCCTGCACGTGAAAAAACTGATTTGTGTCTTATCATTCTGGTTTGTCTGTCACGAGCGATCGATCGTAGAGACGTGCGTCATGAGCAGAAGAGCGCACTTTGGAAGCAGAGGTCAGTGGAAGAACAGCACCACCGCAAATACTAAGTTTTCCACTTTACTTATGCATACGAACAAAATTCAGAATGCTGACAAAATCCATTTTATGAATTAACATATTTACGTACGAAAAACTCGAGTATGAGGGCACAATAGGAAAACTAGAAACTAACGATGATCATATTTTCATCAATATTTCCGAGTAAATTCACAGCCTAGTCGATGTACGAGAAGCGACAGCTGACATCCAACTTCAGGCACTTCGAACACCTGTTGTTCCGTGAATCAGTACACTGAAAGCGCTAGCATGCANCACGCTCTCATGGCCATCTGTAATGAAAAAGTAAAGGCCTCGCTTTCATTTCGTTAAATCATCTGGTTTCTGGCTTTGATAAGGGCAATTATTTTAAAGTCTCTTCTTTCTATTTAGGAACGATGAAGGCCGGATGGGAATCAATAGAAAAATATACTTAAAATAACTATACAGTTTGAATTACGAGTTGTAGCATTAATTTTTATTTTAACAGCTTAGCTGCATGGCATACTCCGAAATGTAAGATACGTAAATAACATCCATCATTAAACGATAAGTTTGTTTCCATTGGAAGGAAAATGATACATTGATACGTAAAACGACTTCAGTATCATTCTTACCTTTTGAGTCATACGAGAAAAAACTACTATAAGGTTTTCTAACTTTTATTAGTCAGACAATCCCGCCCAGGAGATTAATATTTTACCAGCGATAAATAAACACTTTGCTCTTACTTGAGTTCACTATTATAGAGCATATCTAATAGTGGAAAACCGTTTTTGTAGGAACGGCCACCCTTTCCATGAAGTCGATGAATACACTCACAAAGTGGAGGCTCACGTGTTCTGTACATGTTTTCAATGACTAAATTTGTACAAATCACATGTACTAATGTACAATGAGCAAACAAGCTCTGGGGCGGATTGTGATTAATATAAAGTAACGTCATTATATTCTTCAGTAATTTTAAAAATATATAACAGAATATTATTTTAAATTAAATCCCAGTTAATTTATCCTTGAAAACACGAGGATAGTGATGATGAATATCTAGAAAGCATTCATTTTTATCAGTTTCATAAAAATTAAATTGATTCCTAACAAACAACAGACCCGTTCACATATTATTAATACCTCAGTTCGTCTCAACTTCCATGAAGATTAAGAACAACGTTCCGATCACGTGCCTTATCATAACAGCTGCTGGTTGGTCTGGAATATATTTCTGTAATAGATATGATCAAAATTTACAACATGCAATGAAGCGGTTCAGAGCAGTTCATTCTGCTCCAAAATCCTGCAAACGGAAACAGGCATTTTCTTCATTTTACTCCACTCGAGTGCTCTCATGGTATCAATTTTAAACCAAGTGTAATTAGGCTGTATAAGGATTAACGCACAAGACATGTAAATTGTTGAACTTTAAGACAGTTGAATATTTACAATCGGGCATTAACAACTTCTAGTTGAAAACTGCACTTCAGATAGCAGCTGGATTCATATCATACCGTGCAGCTCAATTCATGCTGATTCGTTTGCTTAGAAGCCGCTATTTAACCCTAACAGGACTCTTATACATCATGCGAATCTAATGTTATCATTCACTTGATATTCCACAGTTAAAATTCGAGTTTCATGCCTTTTCGCGATTCACACATTAACAAAACTATTATCATAAAAATCGCGACTCGCGTGTTTGCTTCATTTTTTTGTGAGGTTCGTTGCTGTCGGAAGTTCATCAAGCAGAAAAAATATAACCTCCTCATAAATACGAAGGTCGAATATTTCTTAGTTTGACTTCACAATATAGCGAGCCAAGATTTGTGCGCTGCGACGTTTTCAGAGAAAACCTTGCCTCATTGCCTCATGCAAGCTATGAAACATTTGAATTATTACCGTGCTACCACAATATACGCTACTTCTGTTGTTTGGTTCATTGGCGAGGGAAATTCAGCTTGGTACATGCAAGCATTTTACTTCAAAAACGTTGCGGTCGTTTCCCAGTTTTGTCTCCAAGTACGAACAAGTGTCCTGAGCCAGCAACGAAGCGGTAAGGTCACACGTGACTGGGAGTCTTCATCCAACAATCAAAGAATTGAATGTCAAAAATATCTAGAGAAGTATAGAGTCTCGAACTGCGCGTAGAAATGATAAATAATTTGAGAGGATTTAAGATCGAAAAGTAGAATGGCAGATTTCAACAGCCATATTGATATATTAGTATTAGCTATTGAATACAGTTGAGCGAAGATATTCCAATAATGAGGCAGTAAGTGCTTTAGAATTTGGCGTGTTCTTCAAACGTGTCATCTGCAAATATTTTTGAGAAATAAAGGAAGAGCTCCTCAAACATAAAGTCTTAGCAAAAACTCATTGAGTTCACATACTTGACATGTCACCGCCAAAAATACATTGAATTATGACAATCAACGTGCAACCAATGTCGATCGTTTGCGCACATGTGAGACTCATTTCATCGTCACGTTCTTCGAAGAAATTCACGTGCATTATTTATCAAGTTTCACTCTTTCTATGAGCGATTTCACGCAGCGAAGTTGATGATTGATGCCTGTAGTTCTTACGTCGGTTTTGCTGAATGAAGTAGAAATGAATTTGAGTATCGGTATGCAGGTCTTTTTTTATAGATTAGAATGATAATAATATCAGCAAAGAAAATTAGTGTTCGAATTGACACTCCAAATCTACGATGGCTTGAAAAGCATGGGCTCATGCTTGCAATAGCGTTTTACCTACGGATAGATGGTATCCGATTCACTTATCGGGAATTCCTTTGTAAAGCAGCAAGAGATGAACGATTCCAACTATCCTAGTGGAGATTAAAATTCATTGTTGCATTGAACAGAAAATTAAAATTCGGAGATAGCGATCGTTGGCATTGCATGGTCTAGAAGACGGTAATGATATAATTTCATCTGTTATTGTATGCTAGCATAGAATTTAGGATATACATCTACTGTTCATCTCAAGTACTTTAAATTTGTAACAGAATACATTTATTAGTACATAACTACAAATTAAGTTCAACAAGATGAACGAAACTAACTTGACCTAAAGCGATGAACACATCTAAATCGGAAAAGTTCTTGTGATTAAACACTATTGAATAGAATTCCAATAACAAACAAGTTCTAAAATGCCAAAAACAGCCCCCACATTTCGTAAACAAACAACAGACCCATATCAGGTATCCGAAAAACACCATTTGGCGCGTAAAAACAAACACGATCTGCTAAGTCAATCAAAACAAATCCTATACTTGATATAGATTTCCACTACTAACCAATGAAAAGAAAACAGCCCTCAAGAGTCCACTCATGCAGCTCATTGCAATTCAATAACCGCCATTTTCGTGACAGCTTTTCAAAATGCGCCTTTCAGAATATGCTAAGTAGATCTTAAGCAAAACCGAATTGTTTCGCGTAGCTCGGACGAAAAAATGACACGGATATGACGACGATAATAAAAGGACGTTACTATGAATGTGGCTCTCGAGTGACGGCTGCTTTTGATCGTCATGTTTGCAAGGGCGATGTAGAAATTCTACCGCCGAAACTCTCGAAAGAGAACGATTTCAGGCTTGTGGAGAAATTAGCCAACAAATCTCTTAGGACGGTCGCTGAATGAATTTTTGGTGGCCTTGCTTACGGGAGTCGCCGTTATATTAAAATCATGATTTAACAGGAAACAAGCTTTTTTGCCGTTATACAATTGTCTGAGTACGGATTTGGTACGCATGAATTTGCCTCGTAAATCAGAGTTTGGCAAGTGGATTCACCTTTGATGATACTTTTTCTTCTCTCATCGAAGAGTTAGTCCAGTTCATGCAAGAGCTTTGCATAACTTTTCTGGCTCCAAGAAACAATATTAAATTGTAAATATTTTTGAGTGCCAGCGCTTTGTCCTTTTGATGCATTGTCCACAATCCATGGCCCCCAGACGAAACGTAACCGATGTTTCACAATGTCCTTGATGAAATAAATCAATTTTCAACATACTTTATGCTAGCTGTTTTTTGCATAACTTCATGGCTGCACTTTTTCCATCAAAACATTTTATCTCTAATGAAATAATTATCATTGACATTATTCGACCAGTAGTCAAAAACCTACGTTGGAAAACCAGTTTATGAAAAAGTCGTTAAAGGTTTGATGTGCTTCCCTCAATTTTGCTACGAAAACTGTATAAACTTAATTCACTGCACAGTGAGTTGACTACAGAGAATATGTCAAAAAATTCGCAGTCTTTTTTATGCGACCAAATGTGTCCCTAAATATACCCCGAAGGATATCCATCTTCACGGCCGAGAATTTGAACGTTTAAGTAATAAATTTACACTTGCTTCAAAACCCGTTTATTGTCAGGTCCCAAATTTATGCATCTGAATAGCGCCAGTTATCACAATCAAGCGTAGGCCAGTTACCACATTCGTAGTTTATGCACACTAAACATCCAGACAGTGAGCCACAGCGTATTAATCTTAAGACAGATCTGTAGAGTTCAATTCCCTCAGATCGTGTACTGTACATCTACGCATCTTTGATGCATAGAGCAGCACGACCTCCGTGCTCGAGAATGATCAAAAGCGCAACGAAACAGCGTCAAACATGATTGCTTGCTTAAAGCGTTGGCTTTCCATTCGTACTTTCTTCCTTCTGCAAAACCATTGATTGCTATTCACCGGCAGGGGAATCACGTAGTGTAACGCATTTTTGCGTCACTTAGTTAAAGCATTAGGATGTTACGGAGCTCGTTAGTCCAGCTCACACTCGTAACGGAATTTCACTCGTAATTACTTCGTAAAACGTTCCTCTGAGCCAGCCGCCATGGTGAAAGAGGTAAAGATCTGATAAGTTTTTTTTCGTTGCTCAAGACGTTAAACTTTTAGCTGGCTAAATTAGCTCAGCGGAGTTTCTGGAGTTTTTTTGGCTCAACAAACGGGTCAAGAGAACAAGAAGTCCGTCGACTCTTGACGAAATGTAACACCACAAACAAAACTTATTTTTGCCTTATGCTTTGAAGTTTTTGTAATTTCATCAGTGCAATCATAATTTAAATCGCATAAAAAATGAGGTTTATGAGTGCTAAAGTTGTGGAGCTGAAATTCCTTATTGGGACGGACATTTCTCATTATGCCATGCCAAGTCACACCGGCGTGTGTACACGGCAGCAGGTGTAGGGAGCTCGTGGCGTAAGAGAGACGCTCGGTCAGCGCGACGCTCTCGTACTCCGTCACGCAGCATTGATCCAAGCAGTGTTATCTAACCGGCGCATTATTAGTGACTTAGTGGTTTTGCTCAACTAAAATTGACGTAATTCCTTATTTAGCTCGCTAATACTACGGAAAACTGGCATAAATTTTTGTCTAGACTTTGTAAGTGCGTGTAAATTGATTTCTTACCGTCCAACCCTCGCAGGTAAAATTTCCCAATCGAGTACAAAAATATACAGGATTTTGGGCACGGAAGTTGACCTCTTCCACACAAATAAAAATAGAGCTAAAATAGCACATGACCAGTGAATTCCGCTACATTTAGTACGTGAATTGTAACGCACGTAAGAATGCATGACACCTTATTAGCAGATTTCTTAGTAAAACGAAACAGGGAGTTTTCTGAATCAATCACACAATTATTTGATCTAAATAATAAAATATTTACTACACAAACAGTCAATAATTGTTCGAAGCAAGAACATCAAAGGAAAATCTTAGAGGTCAGAACTTACCTGTAATATATGTTAAGGCGGAAACGAAGTAAAATTTCACGGAGCGAAAACTCACAAACAATATTGTTTTCTATACCCTTTCACTCTTATCATCCAAGGTTTATTGCAAAATCTCTATTTTGTGAGCAAGATCAAAAATTAAATTGAAGATCTCAGTTGAAACTAATTACGACACCCTCGATTCAAAGAAGTTAACCGAGGCCTAGATTACTACGACATCACCTCACACGAGCACTGCTCACCACTGACTGACACCGACAAAGCAACTCCTCGACTCAGCACGCCGAACGTCTGCCTCCCCCTATGCCGGTAGTGAGCTCGTCCTGAGGCGGTGGTGGGGGCTGTGTAGGTGCACGCCTCCAAATGCAACACAAAAAATTTTATTCATGAGTTTTCGCTTCTAAATCAAGTGGCGTGCTCGCCCAACAACAGATGTGTCGCAACACAAGTCGTGTTGTTGCGAGAGTGACTGGCTAGAGGATGATTATAATATAACAGTATCAGCCAATACTTCACTCAAACCAATTCAAGATTGACCTTTCTTAGCGTACTTGAACTTTTTTGATTTTATTTACTTCTTTTTATGGAGAAAAAACAAGTTCTCTACGATGAGAAATATTTCAAAGAGACATACCTTCACTTCTTAACACCCATACGTCGAAGGAGCCAAAGAGAGGGCGATTTGAGATGAACATTTTCAATGCTGTATTTTTGATGAGTTCTATTCGTATATAGTCACGGTACGGGCCCTTGGTATCGCTTGAACGTACTCTGGTTGTCGCAATGCAGGGCTACCTGATGCACATACAGATGGGGCCAGCACGACGTATGCGTCTGATTTGGTGCAGGACTTGGTGGTGCATTGGAAGCCTAACATCGTCGTCGAACTTTAGAATACACAGGAACTCTTTTACTCTTTTTGCGCAACTCGTCTCTAGCCCGCACTCAGCAGTTGAATACGGAGCAAAAGCTCCAATATGTGTTAATGGACGTTACTTGAATATTAAGCATCAAGCAGCAAAATTCCTGAAGCCATGAAGTCTTGGAATTCTTATTTTATTTAAATAATCAACGTCCTCTTGAAGTTTCTGCCGTTCAACTAGTAATTGTATGTTTATCGTCTTTATAACCGCGAGATTTTCTTTGCTTCTACATGGTTACTCATACAATCACTTATGTTTTTACACTTTGAAATGATTTGTTGTAAGATTTTACTGCTATTAATGTACAAATTCTTGACTCTCTCACTGGAGTTGAAAGCTTTTGGCAGTGGCACTCGCTACGCAACTCTTTGTGAAAAATGAGAGTTTTTCAGCCGTATTTTTCAAATATCTCTTCAATTTACTTGCATATTACTGCGTAATGAATCGAAGAATAAACACGAATCTGTGTGTCGTCATGAAATTTGAGAATAATCTTGATTATTTGGAGTGAATTTATTAATCTAGCCTTGTGAACTATCACGTATTGAGGATTCTGAAACTCGAAACTCAATAAAAGTGATGCTTAATATGCTGAGGGCAACTATGAATATGTTAAGAAATATGAGAAATATAAGCGTTGCCTTTCAATTAGGATGATCAATGGCTTCTGACATCCTCCATCCTCGCATGCATCTCATCATTAAAAATTTTCAAGTACAGTGCTCGTATATTTAAATTTTGATAGTCCTTAAAAAAGTTCACTTGAAAAATCAGAACGAAATGAAATACGCGCATGAAATTCAGCTACAGAAGTTTGCGTTGTGCACACTCCCACAGGATTTTCACTTTGGCTCACTGCTGTTTACGACCGGAGTTATTGAGGCCTCTCAGCTCTTTTGCCGTCTTGGTCGACTTAGGTATGCAGAGCGGTAGCAGCACGGAGCCTCGACGACCTGTTGATGCTGGTAAACTCCCACGTGACAACCAACTCCGACACCACCAACTCCGACACCACCAACTCCGACACCACCAACTCCGACTCCGCGAACTCCGACACCACCAACTCCGACACCACGAACTCCGACACCACCAACTCCGACACCACGAACTCCGACACCACGAACTCCGACACCACGAACTCCGACACCGCGCACTCCGACACCGCGAACTTTGACAATCTCCCGCTAGTCGACACCTGAGTTCACAGGCTTCACGAATTCACTTCGTCGTGGCGGTAGGGAAGCTGAACGCGACTGTATGTGAGAATGTTGAATAATTAAGCGCTGTTGCTTTTGTACTGTAATACGAAATCAGAAGCTAGTTCATCATTCGAGTGACTTTTCTTCATGCGCGTGCTCGAAATTTATTGCAGCATGATTGCTACTCGTGAGAGCTATTGTATGTTATTGGCCTTGAAATTGCAGACTCAGTCGCGGTGGGGCATAAATTCTCAACGGTTTCTTCCCCAAGGAAGGAATCCTCCACTAGAGCTGAGCAGGTTTAACGGTAAGAAGCTTACCGCCTTGTAGAGAGGAATCGACTGACTCTTTGGGACCAGACCGAGTGGTGGGAGTAAGCACAAGATTCTGAACTTTATGCTACACTGCAAGTTTCATTTTTCTCGCTGAAAATCACTGTATCTCAAAAGTTTTGCGACTCACACGAAATTCAACAGGGGAAGGATCAAAACACCTGATGAAGAAGTAAATATTATGTGAAGCTTTCTGTAGTGATCGAGTTCTTGAACTTATTATATTCGATGTAATTAGCTACACTAGAATGATAATTTGGAACTGGAAAGAAAAGAACAGAAATAAATGTGGCCTTTATTCTACGAAGAGAAACGTATAAAAAATCTGACAATTTTAAGACCACTAAACACCACGAGAACTGCAGTTTTAGTTTAGCTTGGAAGAAAAGGAAGACAAGCTTATAACTTGTTTCTTGTTGTGATAATTTTCCCAAAATATACAAGCAAAGATAAAAAAATTTGTACGGTAAAAAATTTATGTTTTATAATACGCGTCTGTCTCCGTTGGTTTTTCCAAAGATAAAATTCACTCATTTTGAATTTTCTGGTTTCAAGAATGACAAAGACTGATTATGGGAAATGTGAAGCTGTCATCAGCAACAAAATTTTTAACTAATAATAACTCCAATTTAATAATTAATCGAATACATTGTCTAATTTATCATGGATTCATTGGACAATTTCCATCGCGTGTGTTTTATTTTCAGCAAGTGTAATATTTTGAAATAATAGGCAACCCGATGTCCAACACCTCTGGACGGGGAAGCATGGACAGGTGCTAATAGAACGTTGCATGGAAGAGGGTTGACGCAGCTAATTTTAACAATTTATTGATAGAAGCAACTGTGAGACAGTACTGTAGGGAGTGAATCGGAGGTTACGAAGAAAGGTCTCTTGAAAGCTAAAACATATTTCGAATTTCATAAAATTAACGAGCAAAACAAGAAACAAAAATCCCGCAAATACAAGCTAGGGAAATAAATAGCTGAATTTATACACGGTAGCCCAGAAGTAACTGACCCATTTAATTAGGATACTATATTTTAATAGGAAACCAAGTTATATGGTATCCTATTTACTCATCAATGCGAGGATCATTTATTTCTGGGCCACCCTGTAACATGTACTTTTGACTCAAGTTAGAAAATTGATTATTTTGTAAAAAGTTTATGTATTACATAATACATTGAATTAAGGTAACCGATGTTGATTGTACTCGGGTGAATCACTTAATAGCTTTAATTGATTTTAACGCGAATAAGAACTAAGTGAGCATGATTGGAAGCAAATCTACCAGCGGCGGAAGAAAAGAAAAACCTAACAGTAAAGAAAACTCAACAAGTACAATTCACTCAGAAGAAAAGTTGAATTCAATTATAATAAATGAACGACTGCTTCGACGGAGAAGATTTCTAGTTACAGAGTGATAGACTCACTGGCGATGCTAGTGTACGTGCGTCATCTACGCGCAAAGTTTACTCTTATTTCATGAGGACTATGTACTTACTTAGCAAATCTGTTGGTGAGGCTGGAAAGATGGAAGAGAAAGTAAAAGTTTCTAAGGGTGAGAAAAAACAATTTTAGCACGAACAATGACAGTTGAGCTATAAAAAGTAACAAAAATACTACGTGCTCCTGTAGTGTTGAGCAAAGACTGCTCTCATATTATGTCCAGATGTACAGTATTACTAATTGAGCTTCTGTATCCAATGATTATTTTATTTGGATAGCAATATTCAATTTTCTATTTTCACAGTCAGTCACGAAGTTGGTGCGAGTGTGCGAGAAATTGATGGCGAGAAGGCGAGCGCAACGTCTACGAGCAAAACCAAGTGCCAAGTTCGTTTATCTATAGCTCTTCAAATGCACTCAGACCAGGAACTACAAACCTCGATATATGCAAGTCCACCGTTCAAAGAAGCCTTCACTCGATCAGTCCAAGTCCCACGTAAATATTGGATAGGAAATAGACAAAATAAATTGCAAGGGTCCAGGTTCTCTTGTACGAATTCACACGAGAGGACTGTGCAGTCCCAATTCAGAGCACAGTCAGCATTTGACGCCCATATTTCGGGGTCTGCCGACACTGCATTCAGACTACGACTAATCGTGTGAAGGCTCTTAACCACGCGCTCCAGCTACAATGCTCGAGTAACATATATATACCGCACTTTCGAGGTGGGCTTTTACGACCACGCAGGTCCGAAATGGAAGCCTTAAGAGAACTTAACTCTGAAATTTTAGGAATGAAGTTATGGCGAATTTTCCATTTCCTGGAAACTATACGTGCTACCTTTACGGTCGAACTTTATGGCTATTAAAATATTTAATTAGCTTGCCAAATTTCGTTGCTCCAATTCAGATATTTTCTGTTCATAAGCTTCTAATGTCTTAATGATTTTAATTCGCCAATCATTCATGGTCTATAAGTAGCATTATATCATGGAAAATGTACGAAGAACGTGAGCCAACACCTAGCTTAGATCATGACTCTCACTACAAGCCAGCAGAAAATCTCTAAAAATAAGACGCCAGACAGAGACGGTAGGTGGACTCCATAAAACAGCGGATCGAGGTTATACATGGGCTGCGGCGCAGAAAAGAAGAGAGACCTTCCTGGGCGTGGCTGCTCCTTGAAGAAGATTGCATAGGGCAATAGTTTTTTGTATCAAAAACTGCATCAGTGGATATCTATTGATCACAAGACTGTGCTACTTTTGAGGAGATGTATAGTACCCATAGGAAAGAAAAGCGAATATTTCTACAAGGTGATTCCACTGAAACTCATCTTATTTATAAATTATGAGTCAAAAATTTCGTGCATTGATGCAATAAGTTTCATTTAAGCCTGAGACAATGGGGTTTGAATATTTGGGCAACTTACGATGATGTATAGGAAATACTGGTTACTTGTGAATAGCTATGCCTCCTCGATGAATAGTGAATTGTTTTTGATGTATAACCTGGGTCGTCGTGAGAAATAGTGGTGTACTCGTATAGCTATGAAAAGTAACAGGAGTGGGATAATAGAGTATTGATAAAAGTGTCAGTTGACAGTCGATGCTATGCGATGTTTTCTCAACTCGTATCATCCGTCTACCCGGTCCCGCAAACATGATGCCCAGACGCGACATTAAGAATATTATAATAAAGATGTAATGTTATAAAGAAGCTTCGAGAGAAAATTCGAGTATGTGCTCCCATCATTTAAAGTGTTGAAGCTAAGGGGGCACTTTTTTTGGCTTAGTTTCAATGCTTCAATTCGGTGGAATGAACTCTTACAGGACCACCTCATTTTTCAAATGAACTAAATTTTGCGCGAGCAGTTCTTCACATCTTAGTGCTTGTGTCCCC
>VOMN01001933.1:0-64029 GCA_014899125.1 Orchestia grillus
GCAATCGTGTACCATTCTAGTCCAATATATAGTCATACGATTACTTTTGTACAAATTGTTCCTCTTTTACAGTCCACTGAAATTGAGTGGAGTCTAGCTCGAAAGCTCTTGAGAAAGAAAAGTTTTTAAAATTAAAACTAGGATGTTTTTTCCTGCTTTTATTTTGTGGTTTTTGATTCGACTGAAATTCGCTCGAAATACATCTAAACGTTAATAAATTTACGCTAAGGTCACAGGGCACGACTCCATGAATTTATCTTTTTGTAGATACCGTTATGTAGTAAGGAGAATTTTCTGAACCACAGTAATAAAAAATGCGAATTTGTGGTGAAATTCTAGAGTTAAACATGCTTTTAGAGAAGCGGTTCGTTTTTTGTAAACCAATCTGTTTATGGTTGATGGTTTAATTTTATTGTCCATTTTATTCCTACTATCTCTTATAAATCAATTTTCTATTATAACCATATCTAATATAACTATTTATTTTACCTTCACTATCTGTTATAACTCGTTATCAATATCTTCATGAGTATAAGGTCTAGTCGCATCTTTGAGCTCAATGTAAAATTTTCTTCCGAATTGCTATTGTCAATACTCCTTGAGGGAATTTTCTTTCCAGTGCTTTGAATGTCTAGGTTTTGCGTATAGTAAAGAAGATAGCGAAATAATTATTCACAATCACGAGTAGAGAATTTTCTCTACTTTATAAAATTATGGAATGTCATTTCTTCAAAAATTGTAGAGAATGTAATTTCAAAGTTATGTATACGATACCCTATGTTTCACTCATTCAATAATTATTGTTCAATGGCTTGTCTGATTGGTTCTCTTTGTAAATCATTTGTAAAGATACTCGTACTTCCTTCTACGCCGGCCAGTAGAAGGCGTACAGCCCAGTAGCAATATTAACATTTTCTCCTAATCCTAATATGAGTGGCGTTCTCTGGAGGTCGTGAATTCTACTCGTGCTCCAAGTTTCTGAACTAAATTTTCTGATGGGAAGTCAGTCAGTAATTGTTGGAGTGAGAACACGACGTGCACACACGTACTATGTGGTACACTACCGCTGATGTCGCACGTCATGCGGTCAGGTGTCACGAGGGCCATTTTCGTGGTTTCATGTTTGAAGTGCGTTGCTTAGTAGCATTTACGAGCGTCGCTTCAAGGGTTAATTCTGAAATGAGAAGTCTGCCTTTTGCTCCAAGGGCATTACTGTACAACCAGAATTGCCCTCTCGTCGGACTCTGTTTTTTTTTTAATTTCATTCTCAAACTGAATTGGCACTGACTTGTGTTGGAACAATCTGGGGCAAAGATGGTCGAAGAAATGGAGATCTTTTAACTTGCGTGACTCACGTATAATGTGCTTTCTAGTGGTATATCTACTTCACATAGAAAATTTTTAGCCCATCGTACCATTTTCGAGAGATAATGTACGAGTATGTACATTGTATGGCAATGTAGCGTAGCGAGTATGTTTAGTACGAGGAGTGATATCTCCACTGCAAACAAGCTGCTCATTCTTGAGAGAGGAAACCAGAGTGACAAGTTAACGAGTATCGATGATGTTGATGGAAATATTATTTTTTTCGGTTATAAAATTTATTGTCGTTGTATTGTGCTAATAATTTTTTTATAATTTTCACTTTGACTCGCTATCATAACGTCGATTCGATCAGGCCAGGTATTCAGAGTTAGACTATTGAGTACATAGAACATTAACGAACATCACTGCTCTGTTAAGAAACGACGCATAGGAAAATGACAACATATTGAACACTATTCATTTTACCCATGGTGCAAAGTTCAGATTACCATTCAAATTCTACGTTACACTCTGATTAAATAGATCGAGACTCAGCATTTTACAATTTTGATAAGCATTTTACAATTTTGACTTGCTGACTCGACTAAAACTTTCTGTATTTCTACTCCATCAAATCAACCCAGAGCATCACGGAGATCGTCACCCTCTTGTTTACGCCCAGACTTGTTTTAAATGATGACGTCAATGATGATGATGATAAGGCTGACAAATGACATTTCAGCAGAAGGCTCCATTCTAAAAAGCAATGGTGGGCACTGTGTGAACGTAAATTAATGACGCCTTGAATCTGAATCAGATACTTCGAATTTATTTCCAGTTGCATTAGAGGTAGCATTTACAATTTATTCTTGAAGAAGCCTACACGGTAGTTATTCTGTTGCACTGTAATTTTGTCGATGATGTGATTAGAAAAGCTAGCCAGTCAGTAATGGATTCACAACAGAAGTACCACACCAACGCTGCGTCGTGCGCTCAGAAGGTAAGCTACAGACGTCTTGTCAATAGTTTTACAGATTTAGGGCTAATTGAGCTAAGTTCAATCGTCCAATACCTAACAATGATTTCTTTTCTGGGTGAACGGTACCTAGCTGCAGCAAAGAACCTTTAATGCAATACGCCAAAGCAATAAAGCAAGAAGAACATATGCGAAGTCCACTCTGACTTTTCTCAATTCCCGCCCTGCACACGCCTTGGCGGGAACTTTACGAGCTCGCTTATTGATGCTTTCCGGAGAACACTGCTTTGTGACCTACCTGGCGTGCATGTGCACACAGCAATGTCAGTGCAGTGATGTGTCTGTGTAGTAATGTCCATGGAGTGATGTCTATGAAGTGATGTCTATGTAGTGATGTCCATGTAGTGATGTCCATGTAGCGATGTCCATGTAGCTATGTCAGTGCAGCGATGTGTCCATGTAGCGATGTCCATTTAGTGATGTCCATCTAGCGATGTCCATGTAGCTATGTCCATGTAGTAATGTCTATGCAGCGATGTCCATGTAGTAATATCCTTGCAGTAATGTTCATGTGGCGATGTCCGTGTAGTAATGTCTATGTAGCAATGTCTATGGACCGTTGTCGACATAGTAATGCCCATGTATTATAGTAATGTCCACGCAGTATTGTGAGTGCTCGCTCTGATGTAGTGCATGCAGTAATGTCCACGCAGTGATGTCCGTGTGCCGCTCCCAATGCCAAGTCGCGCACTCACGCAAGCGTACGCAGTACGCCTGACAGCCTCGTCTCGCGGCAACCCTTTAAGCCCTCGTCAAGTTCGCCGGGAATGCCACCATGGCAGGACGGGACGTCGTCTATCGTTGACACTGCAATCACAGAAATTACTGTGCCTTGAAAACACTTACGTGCGGGCTGGCTGCATTTTATGAGCGAAGATGATCACGTGAGGAGATATTAATTTCTTGTCAATAAAGTGCTTTGAAGTGACAGCACGGTACATCAGGTGCCGGAGAGCGAATGACTCCTTATGCTTTCCTCAGTAAATTTGCTCCCTACCGCAAGTAGTTGTTGATTTGATATTTCACTCACTGAATTCGTGGGGCTTTTCGAATTTCATTTGTTTCAACTTTAGTCAAAAAGAGTAGCGGAGTATTCTTAGAATAGGATTTTTCGTTCGGAAGAACGAAGTATTCTAAATCGGTAGCGCTTGGGTAGCTGAACAGGTGGACAACCCTATCGGAATTATGGCAATTCGCACTGTTATTCCTTTCCAGTAGGACATTTCCACCGCATAAAAACTCAGACCGGGTGTCAACTTAGGCCAGGCGACTTTTATCGAGGCCTTAAACAGCTCCCGTAAAATTCATAGCGGAACTTCACTCGCGTCGAGCACGGAACTTGTGATACGACTAATGCAAGAGACCTCCCGCATATTGTGTGCGGCCGTGGTACGTTTCTTGAGCGCTTTGGTGCACACGAGCGTTAATTGTGGTCCCGTTGTACGTGAAGTTTTTAGCAATAATGAAATGAACATCATTAAGAATTATTAATCGAAAATATAGTATTCTGAAAACTTTACAGTTCTCCAGATTCTCTGTTCATACACCTGCCTGCGTAGTGTTCTGTACGGCATCTGCTCCTAATGTATGTACGTTTTTTCGGGCGTAAATGAACAAAGTTGAGTGGACATTCTTTCGTCTTGAAGTTGCATTTGTTTCAATTTCCTCTGTGAGCTGAAACTCGAGTTTCAACCCAGGTCGGTAAAATCACTTGAAAATAACAAATTTTGTCTTGGTCTGATTCTGTTGGCTTAAAAATGATGTTAAATTGAATTCTGGCGAGAAATTTTCATGTGATTCAGCCCATGATTCTCAATTTTTACCTGATTGATGAGCTGGAATGTCGGGATTACCCGATTTAAATCTTTTACCAATTAAAAGAAGCCCTCGAATTTCCGGTGCCTTTACTGGAATTGTTATTTTTAATGTTCCCGGTGTGCGAAAATAACAAACTAATTTTCATAAATAAATTAGAGTGAGCATGCTGTCATATAAATGCTATTGAGGCCGATTTCCTTCGCTGTCATATGACTAGGAGTAAATTTTCGTGAAAAAAAAACAATATGGGACTTTTGCCTCCCTCTGGTGAATTTGGACTTCACGAATAATTTTTACTCTTCATTAGATAGGCGAGTGCGAAAAACTCTGCATTGTGTAGTTTGTACATGTGCACGTGAGTAACTTTTTGTCATCAAATATAAATGTTTTAGTTTTTATATAGTAATTATTTACGTGTTGTTTATTCGATGCTTTGATTGATTTTCCTGCATATTTCAGGTTTGCACAGTTCTTTTATTAGATATTCCTTAGTCGTTCTGCATTTCCCTCCATTTTTTTAATTTTAGGACTCTCTCGGAAAAAATTACTAGAAGTTCATTCAAGAAGGCTGTGATCTCAATTAACAAGGCTGTGATGTTAATTACAGCGTGGCTGATATCAAGTTAATTAGCTATTCTCCAAAAGTCTCCGCGTTCACAACTGCTAAAAAAACACAATCAAAGTTTCAATATTTCAGGCGAAATTGTTTTCATCGCTTTTAAATGCCTTCATGTATTCACTATTAATCGCCTTCATGTGTTCGCCATTAATGAGCTTCATGTATTCATTATTAATAGCTTTTAATAGCTTTCACAGTGCCTTCATGTATTCGCTATTCCTGTTTCGGTGTTTTGGATTTCCCACATACTGGTACCTGCATGGGGCGTGTTTGAGTATTTTTGGGCATTAAGACTTCCTGAGGCGCCATTCAATAACGAAAAAGTCATCACGTGTCCCAGATAAGCACGTAAAAGTGCTCATCTGGGCCATGAGGTCGTACTCCGCTCGAAAAGAATCTAAAATACGGCGGGGCAAAACCTGCACAAAGGGGATTTGAGTAGGGCATGTTTGTAGATGGGTCTGGTGGCCGTGGTCTTTAAGAATTATTTTTTGTTCCAACTACTCAAAATTAGAATCTTAAAATATCTCTGCTCACGCATAGCTTGAGTGTCGTAAAGTCAAAAACAGGAGACGCATGCCTGATAATTTTCTTTGTACATGTGCGACAATTATTTTCCTACATTGAACAACATGCCTCGTGAAGAGGCGATCTAGAACTATTTTTCCTTCCCACCCGTGTGAGGGGGCAAGATGGAGTACCTGGGACCAAATTGGTGAGGTAAACCAGACCTTGTCTTCTGGACTGCTTTTGTGTATCATAGGTCGCCCTCTTGATTGACCTCATCGTTTGCGTTAATGGACGCAATATTAAAAATTTCGGTACTCTCATGCACTTTACAACGCCATAAATGAATCTTACGTAAGAAGACAAAAGATGCAGAACGAATCTTAATTTATGTATTTTTTGTCGAAACTTAACGGAGCTTATCGTATGTTTGTACTTATGAGAGCATGTTAGGTTCTGAAAAGAAGAGAAATCTAATTCTCTATTTGTTCGCTTATAATTGTTGATTTCTACTCCAGATTATTCTCTTCGTGAAATTAGGTAATGTTGGTGTAATTCTTATTCGTTTTCTGTTAGAATGCTCGGTATACGTGAAACACTTTTAAATAGCATTTATTTTTGAGTACTTTTGTGTTTGGACTCCCCTCATACACACAAAATTCTGCGTAAAATCACTAGAGATAACAGACAAAAATTTTCTCGCCATGGTGCGTGGCATGCGCAAGTTGAAAAATTCGTATTATTCTCGTCCCCGAAATTTGTATCGACAGTTTTATTTACAAGCCATAAAGGGGAGCCAACATACCCCCTCGTCGGGGGTTTTGAACTCCAATTCACGCTCGACGAAATGAGCAGCAATTGGACGTGGAATATCAGAAGGCAAGTAAAGAGCGTCTGGCCCGCATGTGGTGCGTCTGAGGAGCCTTGTTTTTGCGGCATCTCGCCAGAACGACAGCATTTTGCTCTCCAAACTGGCAGAAGCCGCTGTACTAATGGCCTCGAGATAACTCGACTTCTGAGCGGACTGCCAGCCAATCTGTCTGCGAGCGATCTGCCTTTCTGCAGGCCCTCAACACACCCAAAGATAACCTTCGCCGACTCTGATTCTGTAATTGTTTAAAAAAGTTTGAGAACTGTTAAGAGTTTTCATCCAGCGCGTACGCCAAGCATTCTCGATGTTCGTGAGTGTGATCATGGAATGCTACTGATTACACTCAAGTTTTTGCTCAAGTTATTATTCTATTCCTGGTTTTTGCCTGGTCCAACGTATCGCACAGCAAAAATTCAGTTCACACACCTAGTTTTTTAAAAATTTATACTGGTGTAAAAGGATGCATTCAAGTGCGATCCAATTTCTTGAATTAGATTTCATCTCAGCTCGAAAATAAATCTATTCTGTGGGCGTCATTGAAACCCATTCTTGTAACTAAAAGCGTTATAGTAATTCATTCACAGTCCGAAACTCTAAGCTTAGCTGATACGTGAATTAATGAGTGTTCCGCCGTTTATCCTGACAGTGTTTCTTGTACTTGAGTCCCCACTCTTTTTCTGCGGCACCAAGGCGCTGACTTTGGTCTAAATGAGCAGTTGAAAGCGGGCTGCCTGGGACGGGGGCTGAGTTATCAGGTGGTAAGAGGCGCTGATGGCCCTGCAGCACCTGGACCTGCGTACACACCACTTACGAGCGGCTGCTGTAGCTTGCAGGCCGGTGGGGGCAAGTCTTTCTTGCTCTCAAGTCTGCTTCCTGCGCACCGCCCTGAAACTCGTGCTTGTCTGGCCCACCATGAAAAATGTCACAGCGGCTCAGGGTTGTGACTATTTCTACAGCGTCGCTTCTGGAATGCCTAGGGCTTTCTCAAAGTCATTTGGTGATTAACTTGCGATTGAGAATGATGGGCTTTGTCTGATAGTAAAAGAACCTGCATAAGTTTCGTCTCTCGAAGCTTAGTTGCCGATGATAATTCTCTGCAATCGCTCGCTCTCGTGCCGCACACACGCTTGGTTTTGTGACAGAAAAACCGTACGATTATAGCGTGAGCATAATGACTGTGTAGCTGAAGTGTGAGAGGATGGTCTGAACATTTCGACGAGTCTGATTTCATTGGCATATGCGTGTCATCAACAGCCATTTGGTGACGACCGGCTCACGCGAGCAACTTCCGGATTCATGGCCAAATTGATACGCATAGGTCACAGTGATTCGCTGCTGTGTTTGCAGCCTTCATCATAAAAAAAGTTGGTTGGTATGAACATGGTTGATGCATGCTCTTAGCAACTGAATTTTCTAGCGCGTGAAGTCTCGTAGATGCGTGGGAAATAATCGTTTAATTGCAATTACAAATACTGCTTGAAACTGTGTTTCTAATTTGAGATTTTTTGTGTGTTATTCCTATTTTTAAGAACGAGTTTTTGTTAATATCTTTTTGATTTGGATTCGAACCCTTCCTAACTTGATGCAACGATTGATGTCTAAGCAACAAAGTTGTAATAGATTTCTTGGATCTACTCTCAATGGATCCACATTGAATTGTGTATGTACATTTCAACGGCAGTTCTTATGAATGGTTTCATTTTTGAAACTTTTAACCTTGTGCTACAGTTCCTGAGCTTATCTCCAAATCGGTTCTGTCCGATACGAACACTTTGGAAACTGCGGTATTTTTGAGCGCTGTGTGTGTCTATGTAAGTCGTTTTATTATTTTCACTAAAAAAATATTCAACTCCTCTTTGGGTTAGTAATGAGATGTCTGTGTCGGATTGCAGTGAAATATTACGGGCTCCTCATGAAGTAATGAGGAAACTGGACGTCAACACCGTATTTACCTATTATTCGTAAGGTGTCGCGCAACCAGGTCCTTACCGAACAACGTTAAGTTTTTAATGCATTCAGAAAGGATCTCATTAATTTTCTTATGAAGAAATTTTTTTCGTTCATTTTATTTCATTCTTCGATGAAATAAAGAAACCTATTTCTTCTCTTTTCGTTTCCAACACATGCAATAAAATGGCATTATGTTGGGATGCCGTTTGGAGACTGCAGCGTACTGCCATGGCTGGGGAAAATGTATGACGAGCGTTCCAACTCCCCCTCCTCAGACCTACTAATGCGCAGCCTCTTTGGTTGTGGTCGCAGACGTTTTTATTATAATGAAATATACACCTGTAAATGACCGTTTCAGTAGACTCCATCATTGTGCCTGCTGTAATACGTAGTTCTCTTCCGTAGAAATTCTTTGATTGAGGTTTAATTAATGCATGCTTGCATATGCTAATTTAATTGCTAAATGATCCCGGAGCCTCTGGCCAGCGTGTCGAAATATTCGTATCATGCAGTCCATATCAAAGGCTTCCCGGTGTTTTTCAGGAGCCGGGCGGTGCGTGAACACCAAGATGGATTAGATTTCTTATCGGATCTTATGACGTTGTTCTAGTCTTGAATTAGTGTAGCCTCCTTATCATCTATGTACTTTTTTTCGAAGTTGAGTGTCATGATTGGTTCCGATTTTTGTTAATTAAGCCTTTTTTTAATCCGAGCCTTTATAAAGCTTTCGTTGTCATGTGAGTGTAGAAATGATCTTGTTCAAATTAGTATTGAGGTGTGACGTAGGCATTTCTGCGGTGCCTGGTTTTATATGATATGTATATGAACAGTATATGATATGCGATACTGTTTTTAATTACGCTCATAATTTTTCTTTGCCGTCAAAATGTCATCGTATTAAGTTTCAACTGAATTTTCCTTTGAGATAGTTGACTGATACGTTATATCTTTCATCTCTTGTGCGCCTCACCTATTTATTATACACTCGTTAATCTAAGTACAAATCTAACAGGAGACTCATTCACTATGCCTTCTGAATTTTATGGAACCTACAAAAACAAAATGACGACATGTACAGGTAGTGCATTATATAGTAAAAAGACTAAGTTGGCGTAGTGTAAGCGTCATGTACACCGAACTGAAAAAATCTTAGATCTCAACCCTAAAATGGGTTGAAATTTGAGCCGCAACTAATGAACATGAGTTTTCTATACAAAATAGCGGTTACAGAGACCAACTTTAGGGTATGTTAGCTGTTTGAGAGCTGCAGTTTGGTACTTGTTGCTAAATTTAGGCACATTTGACGTCGTTTTTTTGCTAGAACATGTTATGTAACATTGGTAATTATGCTTAATAAGCTTCGCTCTTAACAACGCTTTTTGGGTGTTTTAATGACAGACTTGTCTCATTCATCGCATAATCGGTCTGAGTAATATTTACGCTAGAGTTAATAACTCAAAGACACATATCTTCAGGGTGTAGCCACACTCGACACGGGTGGTGTATAATCATGCGCCATCTTCAACAAGATCATTGCTGTATAGCACGAGCTGTGCACAGCAGTGGAGCGAGATACACATGTTTTTTAATGTGGCTTTGTCTACGGTCAGAAAAAAAATGTGTCTTGTGCCTTAGCCTGTCATAATAATAGTATTTTCTAGCATACCAAACCTGTAATTGTCTTTTAAATATAATAAAAGCAATGAAATAACAGTGCTAATCAAAATGGCATTAAAAAGAATGATGAATAGAAGCATGAATTCAATTTTTTAAGCGTTTATGACAATGATAATCATATAAATAACGGTAAGGCCAATGGTATCTACCGTGACAATAATAACATACTCTCACTCTCTGCCCCACATCCTTTGGGTAACTCAAGACGAGTTTGATCCTTCTCACGAGGATCCTTCTCTTATCATCTGGAATGTTTCTCTGGACTACTCATCTGGAATGTTTTTGATTTAAAGCACCGCCTTTAGTTCACCAACACCTGTAAATTTTAAATGATTGGTTCACCTCTGCCGGAGTACGGTAAGTAGAGCTTTCTTTCGCACCAATGCTCTCTAACGGAGACGACTTCTACTGAGTCTATCGCTCTCCAAGACTACACACAAAATTTTCTGACCGGTACGCAATTTCCGTTGATTTTGTTTGATGTCCTGGCTTTTGGAGAGACTGTATTCGTATGTGTCACCCAGAGGTGTGCTCCCGCTCAATCTTTTGATTCAAATCTCTGTCTAGGTCGAACGCATTTTACTTCTCTCATTACTACCTTTATATGTATATTTTTATGTTAAACTCTGTTCATTCTGCATGTGTTACCCCGAACTCCATTGAAATGAGTAATCTTGTAAAAACTCTGTTATCTATGTAATCTGATGACTCTCTCACAGCTTTCGCTTGCCTATGTCTTTTTTTCTCTTAACATATTTTGCTGCACCAATCGCACTCATCGTAAATCTTACTTACCATACATGTAAGATTAACTTTTTGACGGTTCTTGTCTCTGTTAAATTTTCTCATCGTACAATTCAGTGAGAATAATGATTTTGTCACGAACTGTTTTTCGTTTTTTTTTGTCTTTTCTCTTCCTCTTCTACGTGTGATATTCCTCGTAAATATGATGCATTCTGTCTCTATTCATTCACTGCAATAAGTGATAGCACAAGACCAAAATACAAAAAGTTGTCTCTGCATTCATTCTTGAATCATTTTCTTCGATATCCCCATTCCTCGAACACCTTCGATCATTTGGGTGAAACCCGTCAAGTTTCATCCAGCCAATCCTGTACGTTCAGACTAAGCCTCACATCAATTTGACAGTCAGCCCAAAACTCTTCCCTGTCATCAGACGAGAAGTTGATTTCCATCAAACAAATTGTTCTCCAGTGTCAAATGACTTCTCTGAATCGATCTCTTAAGTTCAAATCATGTTGTTCATTCTTAACTGATCGTGAGTAAAGCTGCTCTACCGCCACCGCACGCCTCTAGAAGCATGCGCATTATTGCGAGTCAAATTGCCCCTTGTTTGTATCGTCGCTTAACCGCTCAATAGCTTCAGCCTGCCTCCATTAAGGTGCTCCATAGTTACGCAGGCACATGACGACGTACCTCTCAGTGAAGTCCTGAGTAATGGACTCCTCCTTAGCAGCTCTGTATAGTACGCAGCCATGCCTGTTTATTTGAGCCAGCTGCAGAGGCCGTGGATAAGCAAGCCACTCTTCATCGATCAGAAAAAATTGCTTCACTCTGCCAAGCAGCTCGCCACATGGCCAGAATTGTGTCACTATTTGATGCTGTGTCATGCGAGCTGTTTTCTCGTGCACCAAAAACCACAGAGCTCATGCAGATTGCTTCATGGCGTTGAAAATATTGTTACATCAGCTTTGAACTCAACTAGCGAGCCTTTTGTCAACATGATCCTTCTCTCACTGTTCTGGTAACTGTAGATTGTTTGAAACAAGCAGGTTAACGTTTAAAATCATCGAAATTAGGAAGTCTATTTCTTCTCACGTTTAGTCAATTCTTTAAATTATTACGTCGCAAATCAGTAGGGTCATCTCTTGGAGAGGTGAGGTCAACAAACGTACGAGTAAACTGCTGGACAACTTAGCATGCTCTTGGGTACGATTTGAAAGATTTAAAAGCGTATGATCTAGCCATGAGTCATAAAATTTTATTCTTCGCCGGGAATATTCGGTAACTTTTACTGATGTCTGTTGTTTTTTACATTGAAGTGTGTACTTACGAGTATATTTCGCTTGTAAATATTTCGACTATCAAGTAGAATCTCAACATAGCATCAAAAGCTGTAAAATCGAAGTGAAAATCGGTTCTATGGATGTGAAACAAATGTGTTCTACCGTGCCGAAAAAGACACTGGTGAAAAAGTTTCTTTTAAGGAACATGATCAGCAACGACCTAATTACTTCTATACTGACCTCATTAGTCTTCTCTATTACCCTTATTTTCCCTCGTAGGTTATTCAACGTTTAGAACTGAAAGTTTGTTTACGTTTGTGGTGTCATTAATTGAACAGCAATCTTTGGCACCTCAAATCACCCTAACGTTTTACTACGTTGAATCGTTTAACTAAAAAAAAGCCTTTTTTCATCAATATTTTGCATCTAAGAATTGCAGTTCTCGCTCACTTGTAATTTATATAACTGTTATGACTCCAAATCCCCCCGGGGAGTAAGAAGGCCATGGGTTAGGTTAATTAAGTTTGTCTATTGTATGCTATGGAGACAGGCGACCCCAGATGAGCTCAGTTAGGTTGTCTCAGTAATTGCTAGTCCTTCGGGACTTCTATTTTTCTTGCCTACTTTGCTTCTCTTCATTTTCATGCTTCTTCGCTGATTGTTCTTCATCTTATTTTCCTACTCCTTCTTAACTTGCTGTTTCTATGTACAGAGAATCCTGTATGGGAACACACCGTGTGCATAGATTCCCCGTTCTCCAAAGTCCATATTAAATGCATGGTCCCTTCTCTTTTGGTCCAAGATAGTCCGAATTACGGAAGCTCTAGAATCCTTACGGCTACTATTTATGACGCAAAAACTGGATGATGTTCAGTGTTTACTGTAGCTATGATACATATATGACGGAACAGTTCGTTTGAGCGGCTCATTTCAAGTTTTTACGAGTGTGGGACTGTTGTAGGATAAGACACTTCCTACATGAGATAGCTGGCGGTCTATGTGTTTCTCTTCATGTGTAAAGGCTCGTACAGTCAAAAAACTTATTGGAACCCCGAATGTTGCTCTCACAAAGTGATTTAAATGTATTAATACTGTCTTCTTTGCCAGGTAGGCATAGATTGAGTTCCATTACATAACCTGTGTGCATGAACATTCATGCGACGCTATCTTTAGTCGTTGAATGCACAAGTAAATACATGCGCCCCTACCGAATTTGTGGGTTCATGACTTCGCGATGCGTACCTTGAAGTTACTGCATTTATAGGTACTCTAACACCGCTCCCTTGTTACTGTTAACACTGCCATTGGAGCTGAGAAATCTATTTGAGAAGTATAGTTTCCTTTGTTGTATAGTTGTTTTGAGATTCTTCCAAAATATTATATGTTTTTGTAAAATAATTCCTAATTTAGTTTTGTATCGCTCTTGGTTGAAATAGTGCTAATAAGAGTGTAATTTTAAATGCTCCATGCAAATAAACGGTGGAAATAAGTTGAAAGAAGCACAGTCATTGCAGAGGATTCCTTTGGAGGCTTTCAAATGAAATTTTTTTTCGTAATTCTGTCCCGGTTTGGACTCAAACCAGACCGATGCTAGAACAACGAAGCAGACGCCGCTTCCAACAAAATGATAACGACTCACGGACAGAAAGGCCAAGGCAGGTCATAAAAACTGTCACTCATAATTTGTTTTCTGTGTAGGAGAGACAATTTAAGAACAATCAGTCATGTAGAGCACACCTGTACAGAGCACGACCAAGGAGGTCAATTATGACCTCGGTGTCTCTTGTCACGAGTCTCACAGCCATGGCCCGTCTGATCTAGCGGTCAGTCTCCCAGTTGGCATGCCATTGCTCGTGCACCAGCTCATCTTCTGGCTATTCTACTTGTTCTCACAATTATGGCGGTTAGGTTTAACGAAAGTAGCACCGGGTGTTACGGTCTCGGTGGCAACACGGACTCCTTTCGGTGGCACCCAGTGGCAACACGGACTCCTCTCGGTGGCACCCGGTGGCAACACGGACTCCTCTCGGTGGCCCCCGGTGGCAACACGGACTCCTCTCGGTGGCATCCGGTGGCAACACGGACTCCTCTCGGTGGCAAAAGACGCTGTGTATCGACGTGTAGTGATCGTTCCTCTGTAAACTTGGAGCGCAATGCCCAACTATAAATTTTATGCTCAATATGTTCTGCATGAAGTGGAAATCATGTTCCTGTTTTCAAATTTAGTCGCACTCATCATTGTATTTCCTCAAAAATTTACGGTGTAAAACTGTTTCTTGTGCCTACCTTTCCATTAATCGTACTAGACTTCACGGTTAGGTAGTGATTCAGTACTCGTGCAGGTGGTGCCAGACTGCACGCACGGCTTCCTGTGCTTCCTGCTTTCTTGCATGCCCCGTTGTGAGTCCTGCTTGCTTTTGTTGATTTTTAAAGATAATAAATTTTCATTTCGTCGGTCATTCAATTCTCTATAATCATATCCATGTATCGCTTATTTCATCGCATCTTTAATCGTATTCAAATCACACCATATTCGGCATCATTTCGCCTGTGCATCGGTTATGTATATGCATCATCTTTTGCGTATCGAATAGGTCCCAAATCACAGAACAACTTTCACTTCTCTTAATCAGATCACGTTGGGCTTCCCGTCCGGTGTTATTTAACGTTTCACGTCATTTCACTTTCATGATGGATAACATAACTTTTGAATTTTACAGCTACTGCTAACATAGATGTACCGCGAGAAACGGGCTTCTTTCATGAAATGAATGGATAATTATGTTTTTTTCCTAGTAGATGAGTCCTAAGTCGTTCTGAAAATTCATAAGCCAGGGGCCGGTTAGCACAAGTCCATCAATAACGTCGCTTCGTTGTGTTAAGCACCAAAATTTAAGTCACGGAACTGGGGAAGCCTCATGTCTTGCACGGCCGCCTTCACCACTTGGACACTCGTACTTGTGCGTCGGAGATGAAGTCATTCTAAAAGCGACCAATTTCTTGCTAGTTCGCCGGCGCGTGCGCACGACCAGCGCGAAGCCGCACCTCTCAGTTTTAGTTCTTCAGCCTGTCAACCTGTCCAACTCGAACGGGATCTGCGACGGGTAGAGTCAAAACGTAAAATCCTCTTCTTTAATAGCAGCCTTTCGCCTTTCGAAAAAAACCAGTCGCACATTTTTCTGAATTTAATGCCAACAGTTAGAGGTTTAGTTTCTTTTAGGATGAGGTGTTCGAACCGTGTCGCACACTTACATTTCATCGAGAAAGTAGAAATTGAGTAGAATCTTACAAAAAAAGTGTTCCGAAGAGCTATGTGCGATATTACAGAATTACATCCCGAGTATGGTGGTCGTTGTTGCCACTCATTCACAACGTGTGCCATTTTTAAATCAGCTCCTGAAGTTAATTCATGAAGAAAGTACAAAGTTTGCTGCGTTGTAATCTTGTTGTATTCTTAATGTGACACGAGATTCAACTCGAAGCAGCCGCTCGACTCTGTGAGATACCTGATGAGCTCACGGGCTTGAGAGGGGGCGTGAGTGGTCACGCCCTACTCCTGATAATTCATATTAATGGCTTGCTTAAGGAGACCTGCTCGCTAGCGACTCGCGTTCTATAGATAGTAGACAATTATTAGAGCCCGCAAAAAGTGCTGGTCAATAAGCCGTGGTAAAATATGCCCGCTAGACCAAGCGGTGGCACAAATCGCTGCGAGCACGCACTACACCAACCAACGGTAGTGGATTCTATGCCCTTAATATGAATGTGAACTTCGCTGTCACGGCTAAACAGCTCGCAGAACAATCAACTTTTGTAGAGTAGAATGTAAGGGACATGACTTTTGCGCATTGATAAGGATGTGATTCTTCAATATTCTTTCCCTTACAATTAGGTAGAACATGTACTTTTGAAGCACAGCAACTTCAATCACGTATCTTTGTTAAATTTTACATTTCAAATGTAAAATTTTGTCAACTCTTATATTTTTCTAAGGAGTTCTTTTGGGAATTTATTCCATTCTCTCGGAACGTACAACAATTGCTGCATTTATTCGATTCTAGCTGATTTTCAGGGCCAAAGAGCGATCGATAGCTCAAATATGTGTTCACCTTTTTCAGCTTCGCTATACTTCGTTTATTAGTAAATGAAGCTTGACGGCACCACTGCTGGCGGCTGAATTTACGAGCCAACATTCCGAGCTCATTCACTGTTAAAGTATTTTGATGAGCCTTCGGTTTCGAACGAAACTGCTCGTTAATGTTGATCAGAAAACCATGACCTGTTCTGCTGTCGCTTCAATGCTGGTAATTTTGGCATATGCAAAAGCGATTTGAAGCGATTGGCGGTGACACTTTCAGGCAGCACGGAGATCTAATGATGCATGCGGTGACCGTACCTCACGGTTCCCCTGCTATATTCCAACGCTTTTTTTTGGCAGAATTTCGGGCGGGAACGCAAGCTTGACGAGGCCGAGCTCGTCTCGGCTGACTTTAATTCGTTGGCTTGAAGTGCAGCGGGAGAGACTTAATGTAGATGCTTGGGTATCCATTACGCTTTTAACATAAACATGTGTTGTTAATTATGATGGTTTTATTTTTTGAAGTGTTATTAGCGGTTCCGTAAGACTGATTACTAAACTATTAAATACGTTTCCTGCGGTGTTACTAACCTGTAGGTTATTTTATCCTTTAAAAAATAGCATCGTTGTAGGAAACGTGTCGAACAAGAATCCCAGCTGACGAAGTATCGAAAGCCAAGATTTACATTTATCTTAAGGTTATTTAATTACGCAAAAAAAAATTTTATAAACTGGGCAATGAAGTCAAGGGAATTTTTTGCAAATTTCATTCATGGAATAAACGGGGCACGCGGTATCCAAGGTGCGGGTCTTGTTCACTAGCGCCCTAAATATCTGAAAAAGTTGCATACATGTGAAAAGGTGTTATTTCCTCATTTAATCGCTCAATATTCTAATAAATCCATAAGTTTTAATGTGGAATAACAGCGAAATTTACGTACATGTGGATTCGATACTTCTAAGCTCACATGTTGTACAGAAATGTATCTTGATATGAGGTCAAACCTTTTCAGCAATCGCTATGAGCCGATTTTAGTGTGCTCTGACAGCGTAATGTGCAGAGTGAATTTTCTCGAAACTTCCTGGAACGTTTTTCGATTTGTTCCTTATTCTACGAATCATTCTTCCGTAACATATGAGTCAGTGCCACAAAATTAGAGTGGAACATTGCTTTTTTCGCGGATGCTATTTCTGTTTCGCTTCAGACTCGACGGTTGTGGTTTAAAGGCGTGAGCTGTACTGACCAGAACGTGTCTGAGCGATGAATTGATTTCCTTTCAATTTTTGATTGATACCTGCCACAATTGGTGGTTTGTCCAAATTTGTACTCTCGCTCCTACTTGATGATGTCGTGAGACGAAACTTTGAACAAAGAGAGCATTCTACCGAAGCCTGTCGGAGGGTACGATTTTCTTTCGTTCCGTTCAAGTCCAGCGCTACAGAGAGCTGTGGAAATCAATGAAAGTGCGTGTGTAATTTAAGGAGAATGGGAGAAGCTCTTCTTTGAAATTATATATTAATTTTCTTTAGCTTTCGAGTTGTTTTTCATACAAAACTCGTTTGTAAGGGAACACAACTTGTTCAATTTTGAAAATGTTTTTTCTCAATACAACTCGTTCCCTTGAAAACGAGTTGTGTCCAACAATTAGAAAGCTTGGGGAAATAAATATATAATTTCTCAGAAGAACTTCTCCAATTCTCCTTGAAGTTGTAACCTATGAAATTAATATTTCAAAAAAAATATGTGTATAACTCTAATGTATGCTTTGTTCCCGGCCTCATCGTAGTCGTATCGTTAGAACAAAAACCACGCTCCATGAAATCTCGGAGTGAAGCCATTTTTATTTCTAGCGAATGCAAAACGCTTTTCGAAATCAAAACTGGGAGCGCGTTCGGACGAATTGATTATGCCCTTTACCCATGTACACACATCAATCAATTTACTTTTTGAGAGTTTTGGGGGTTGAAGATAGTGGGGGGCATGGCGCTTTCAATGTTTCTTCCAGAACCTATTTTTCGACTGGCGCTCTATAGGAGAGTTCTAACTAGCTTGAGCAAGTATGGTCTGAGAGCTTATGTATGCTCATGTTAGTCTCCGTTTAGTCCTGTATCATAGCTGGTAACACAGCATCATAGCAGGAGCTCTCAAGCTAGTATACCGACAATTATCGAGCTATGACGTATTTACTCTAAACTCCATTTGGCTCGCTTTTGCAATTTTTGGTTTCTGATGTTCGAAATTTCTGAATGAGGCTCAAGCTATTCAAAAGAAATCTAGTACTGCTCGAAGTAAGTAAGGTCCTATTTCGAGGTTCGCCTCTATTGCACTCTCTTGCTAATTATTCAAAATTAACAATGATTGTTGCATAAGTCTGATGTGGGTCTAGTCCACGGTAGCGTTGTGTGTTTTTCTTTTGCTTTTTTTTCTTAATGGGTGGCTGACTTAAGCAACGAGCGACCGCTATAATACGTCTTCAAGATGTCACATCCATTCTCTTACTTTTCATTTCAGTGAAATGTTCAGTGCTACTGTACGGGGCCTTTGTATCGACAGCTTATATGAATTCAATATGACGGATTGTAATGTAATTTAAAAAGTTCTCGTTGCACATATGAAACTTTTTCGCCCTGCTATTCAACTAATACTGTATAATTTAAATTTGGAATAGGTCTTGCAATGGACGGAAATACTCACACTCGTACAAACAATTGCATGAATTTGACTGCGAAAATTCATAGTTGAAAAACTAGCTAGAAGATTTGGTCACTATTCAATATCAAATTCCTGTATAGTAAATAACCATTAGTATCAAATCGGGCAATTTCTTAGCTTTCAGCATATAGTTCTACAAATGCATTCTCATATTAGTCTTCATGTATAGACTTATTATAATTATGTCGGCCCTGACGACCTCGTGGATTCAAATTCTTAGCTGTTTTTGCGCTGATTTTTCCCTTTTGTTACACTTATCTTCACTCATGAACGCTCTGCGTTCATTTGAGACAGGAATTTAAGTGTGAAGTTGGTCGATGTGCAAGTCGACGTGGACTTGAGTGGGAGCGCATGGCTGCTACTTATTTTCGCAGGCGAGAATTGAGCGGTTCCGTGTATTATTCTAGGCTGGCGTCGTCTATTCCGAGCGCTAATCTGCCTATCGATCGAGCTTTACTAATCGAATTAGACACCGCGTCATTTTGATCGGAGAGCGGTGTCTAGTGAGCAATTTCAGGCCGTTCACAACGCGCCTTCTTCACTCTAGGCAGTGCTGCAGTCGGCGATTCGTTATAATGCTTTAATTAGAGAGACTCGTTGGAAGCAATTATTATTATTTGCCCTGTAGCTGTCACTGTGAGTGTTGGAGTGCATCTTTTAGACTCTATCTCGTCAATGATCAACTCCACGGCACCGCCGTGAAAACTTCTTAAGTTTCGTTTTTTTGGTGAATTTTGTTGCAGCTTCTATTCCTCTGTCCGTGCGCAATGCGTGTTCTTTTTATTATTGAACTTCTGGCCCAAATATTGCTTAGTGACAATCAACTAGTCAAAAAAATTTAACAAAGCATACAGTAAAAATATGGAAGTAAAAAAATCAAATTATTTAAACATTGAACTCCGAGCATAGGAACAACGCTTTTTGTCAAGGACCCTTTTTTCCCGTGCCTAGCTGCTTATGACCTCTTGAATGATTACCTTCAATGATTGTTATCTACTCTACATGTTTACCACAAACATGTTAATGATCAATTGCAATGATCAGCTACATACTCTCAGAAGGGATCTCGGACCTACTCTTCTCTCGTGATGGGAGATGATCATGAGAAGCAGTTGAACGTCCCCCAAACAAGGGCCAAATTAATAAACGCCGCTTACCTGAATTTTGCTCTAATGTTCTCATATGTTTTCCCGCACATCAGAGACGACAGCAGTCCACTTAAGCTGGTAAACTTGCGCAAGAAATAAGCCACGAGGGCAGATAATGCGCCATTGCTGGTGCCTGCTGGCTCGGCGCTCCGCCTCAACCTGGGAGGGGTGCTTTGCAGGGGTCAATTATTGCGATACAAGTGAGCGCTTCTTTGTCACGTTTCTCATTTGGGAAAATTTAGAGCTGGGTATTTTGGAGCGCTGAACCATGAGAGTAAGCGTCTTGGATTTCACATTCTTGCGTTGTGCCTCAACAGTTAGAGGCAAACGGTATAGTTTTAAACTTCAACTGCGAGTAGCTTTCAGGACTCTATTCGAGTGTCGTTGAATCGCCTTTTTTATTCATTGACAGCCTGTGTGGGTCAAGTTATACTAAAGTGGCTGTTCGCCATACTTTGAAGAAGCGACTCTGTGTGAAAAGCCTGTGGGTGAAACCTGCTCGAATATCCATACCCAGTCTGAGTTTTCGATCTGGGCATCTATAATTATCTGTCATTTTGGCCACCCCAAAATTTGTATTGATTATTTCACATGTTAATCGAAAGGTAGGCGAAAACGTTAGAATAGGTAGAGCCATCTGTCAGAGGCACAGCAGCTCTGCCTCACTTTCGTGCATCCGTGATGGTTGAATGTAATCAGTAAATACTTGGTGTGCAACACCATTGCATAAAATGCCCCGCTATATATACACGCACCTACGCGTGCGCGCTTACATTTTAAGTATTTTCTATAATATCTAACAATTAGTTGGGAAGTAGAAATGTTCTAGATACAAGCTTTGCTTGAACAAATAATTGCACCTTGCGCTTTCAATTTTTTTAGGTATCGTGAAAATTACGCTTGGTGCAAGTATTTAAAAGGAAACTTATCTACGAGCTAAATTTCTAACGTGCATTAACCGTGAAAAATACCGAATGAGCTCTTTTGTTTGAAAGTTGGCAAGCTACGTGTTTCAAAAGCTCGTCGATTGACAATAAATATTATTTGTTGCCCATGTTTGTGTAGTTGCTTCGCACTAACGCAAAGCTATGAACTCTCTCCGCGTATCAGATTAAAATCTAGGGAACTCAAGCCGAAAATATTTTACTCTGCTTCAGTGACGTTAATAGGGGAGCAAAAAACACGACTGCTGCTCCACTAAAGTGGACTTATTTGAAGGCGTAGCGGTAATTTGGCGCAAAAATTAGCCATCTTGTCGCTGTTGAAGCAATGGTCTGCAGCTTTACGTCCTCGGTGCAGAGCGAGTATTTCCTCTAACATTACTTTGGAGCGGCAGTACCCAGTCCCATTGGACCCTAGTTTCAGTTTGAATTAAAGAGCCTCTTTAAGTCGACGTCTGTGGGAGGCGGTTTCAATCATCTCTTAATAGAGACCGCATCAGTGCAAACATTTGTGCACAAAGCTGAGAGTCTGAGTTTATTCGCTAGTTTTGCACAGACGAGGAATTTAATTTACTAGTGACGATCGGTCGATCATCAGTTGAGCCTTTGGGTGTGTGGTACGTCGCATTATTTTTCTCGCTTCATTTGAATTTCTTCATTTGTGTTATCATTTTTAAGACGCTAAAATGGGAGTTTTGCTCAATCGAGCTCATTTTTTTGCACAGCACAGCCAAAAAAATTACTGGCTTCTCTGGACTATGAAATTGGCGATCAGCTCTCTGACAACGGCAAGAGGAAAGTTCATACATATGTACTGTAGCTTCTTCCAGTGGGGTGAGTCAGCACAGTGTCCACTTTAACTCTTCACTGACTAAATTGTTTTGGTGATAAGACTGCATTTGGCGTTGTGCGAGCATCTCGCGGCGTCCTTATGCATGTATGCAAAAAGGCTGCATTTAGCTGGTTACGAACAACTAGTAGCGTCGTTATGTAAGTGAATTTTGGAGTCCATACTGACGATGAAGGGCTGACTTGCGTTGTATAATTCTGCTGTTGAAGAACTGCGATTCCTCGATCACAAGTGATTTCGCTTGCCACAAATAGAAGTAATTAACAAGTTTACGTGCTCTTAACACATTATTCAATTACAATATTTACTTGTTTTATTTCCTATTTTCGTCATTCATGAAACAGTTCATTGTCGCCAAAGAGCCATGGAAAATATAGACGAAAAATTCGATGATAGTTCATATAGGGTTTTGATCACTAATGGTGCCTTATATCCCCAAGTACTAATATTTCAAAGATATTTCTATTCATTTAAAGTTTGGAAACGTTATTAGTCTGAAAATATACGTAATTTGAACGTTGGTCACACATTTTCCATGACGTTATATTTTCTAAAATATATTAGATGACTGCTTCAGAATTCAATTGCTGTCGTATTCACAGCCGAGTGTTAAAAGGTTGTGATGCCTGCGTAAGTTGAATCTCGATGACTGGTCCAATCAAAAGCATTGCTTTAGAGCGAAATAATGCTTCAATCTCAAAAAAATGGTAGCTAAAAATTACAGTTTTGTTATAATTGTTACTGCGAATGCCACCATACACGTCAGGAAATTCTATGGGGAAATTAGAAATTACGCGAATGATGTTTCAGGTCATTCGTGGCAATTACTGAACAAATTGGTAAGTTACAACAACTCCAAGAACTTGAAGGTTGAAGAACCACTGCTTGGTTTTGATAGTACACATTTTGCCTCTTTCAGAATATTTGAAACAAGCTCTTCATAGCATACTATCAGAAAATACTTCACGTAACCGTTGTCTTTCGATAATGCACAGAGAAGCAAGAGCATTTCCTGATGCCTGCTTATTCAGTTTACCCAATTCGTGCTTTGGACGTTGCTCCCATTTCTCTCGATCAGAGACGAATCTTCAGCAGGAGTCACGTCATTGACTAGGCATGAGTCCCAATGAGATGAGCTCATTCACTCTATTGCGACCGTTAGCTCATTCATGAGATTCGATTTGAATTTCGGTAAGTCGGTTACATATGAGTATCTCTACTCTTGAATGAATACGTATCCATTTTAGGTGTTCTTCCAGATCATGTTTGTATTAAGTCTTCTAGCATACAATAGTTTTTGTGACACCCTCTCCATCCTTTTACTTTAAGTCGACACATAAATTAAACTGTGACTTTGTTTTCCCTTCAACCGAGCACAAAAGTTATAGAAAACTTAGGCATATCAACAATGCTCGCTGTGGTAGATGCAGGAGACTTAAGCTTATCAACAATGCTCGCTGTGGTAGATACAGAAGACTTAAGTATATCAACAATGCTCGCTGTGGTAGATACAGAAGACTCAAGTATATCAACGATGTTCGCTGTGGTAGACAATTCGCTTTGACATGGCTTTGTTTTAATAAATTGTTGTTTGTCTAACCTCTCTTTCTATACCATTATTATATCATGTTTACTGCCTCCTCACAGAGTCAGCCTTGACTCTACATGGGAAATTTAATTTTTTTTGTTGGCCGTAGTGTGAGCATGAAGGAGAAGCCTGTGCATATATGGAGGTTATTCAACGCCTCTAGTGCAAGAGTTCTCCTTTTGAATGAATAACACTAAAAATTTCACGATTAGCATTAGTATTCTACCATCAATTTAAGCTTGAACAAAAGAGCAGACCCGTTGTTCAGTGTATTTTTGCGCGTTTACTCCCCCGCCCCACTACAAGCGTAGCCACTAACACCCAAAGAGTTCGACACCATCAAGCTGATTTTGAACTACAATTTTTCCATGATCAACTTCTTGAACACAGATGCACTGCCTTTTTTTTGAACTGATAGTTTTCATTCAATTTTCTGGGATTACGAACTTAAACTTCAGATCATATATTTCTAGTTGAGCTGTTGCATTCGATCTTGAAAGATTTCATCGTTCGATCACGTGCATTAATTAATCCAATTTCTGATCTTTATATTTAAGTAAAATTTGAGTAGCTGCACTTAAGTTTAAATTGGAATTCACGCTTGACGATGCGAGAGTCCTTATTACCGACAGTGTGGCTGGTGCGATGTTCCGACACCCCTTCACGCAGCCTTGAATGCCACTTCATTCCTTTCAGGCTGGCAGCCTGCGAAATAATTGACTTCGGAAGCGACCGAACTTTAAAGCCCCTCGTTTTCTAAGAAATTCACTACTCGTGAATAAAAACAGCTATTCTGCTGTTTAGCGGCCAAATTGCTACGGTATATTCGAGAATTTCGGTACAATTGTGGCTGTAACAACGAAATCGTGTAATTGAACATTATTTTTTGTTTGCTGCTGTCGATGTTATCTATACTCAAATGGGTAGATCAGACCGCTTTTAGTGCTGGGTAGATCAGACAGCCTTTTGTGCTGGGTAGACCAGACCGCCTCTTGTGCTGGGTAGACCAGACCGCCTCTTGTGCTGGGTAGACCAGACCGCCTCTTGTGCTGGGTAGACCAGACCGCCTCTTGTGCTGGGTAGACCAGACCGCCTCTTGTGCTGGGTAGACCAGACCGCCTCTTGTGCTGGGTAGACCAGACCGCCTCTTGTGCTGGGTAGACCAGACCGCCTCTTGTGCTGGGTAGACCAGACCGCCTCTTGTGCTGGGTAGACCAGACCGCCTCTTGTGCTGGGTAGACCAGACCGCCTCTTGTGCTGGGTAGACCAGACCGCCTCTTGTGCTGGGTAGACCAGACCGCCTCTTGTGCTGGGTAGACCAGACCGCCTCTTGTGCCGGGTAGACCAGACCGCCTCCGTCGTCCAGCCGCCGCGGCACCTAGCCCTCGTCCCCAAATACAGAGGATCCATAGCCTGGCATCGCGGCTTCTTGACACGGTAGACGCATTCGCCTTCAGTAGACGCCTGTTCCAGTGCGTCTCCGCGAGATGACGTAAATGACCGATGTTTGGAGTACTCGCAGGGTCATCCCAACACGCCAACTTCCAGAGGAGATGAAGGTTAATGCATGAATCCCATGTCGGTGACGCGGCCTTATGAAATAATTCTGGTTAGGATTGCGCCTCGTGAGCCTCCCGTCCTGTCATTGGTCGTCAGTGGTGCGTCAATGGTGTGTCAGTTGTGTCAATTCTATGTCAATGGTGTGTCAGTTGTGTGTCAGTGGTGTGTCAATTGTATGTCACTGGGGTGTCAGTTGTGTGTCAGTTGTATGCCACTGGGGTGTCAGTTCTATGTCAGTGGTGTATCAGTAGTATGTCACTGCTGTGTCAGTTGCATGTTAGTGGCGTATCAGTTGCATGTAACTGCTGTGTCAGTTGTATGCTAGTGGTGTGTCAATCGCATACAACAGGGGTGTCAGTGTTGTGTCAGTTGTATGTCAGTGATGTGTCAAACGTACATATTTCGGTGCAGTCGGTTGTATGTCAGTGCTGTGTCAGCGGTGTGTCAGTGATGTGTCAATGATGTGCCAGGTGCACGTCAGCGTCGTATGAGGTCAGTAGATCTCTCTTGCTTCACCCGACAGCGTAAAATATTCAGCTTACAGTGGCTTGAAATCCTTCAACGCCAGCACTGAGCAACTCGCCGAGAAAATGCTTGGAGGTAAATTTCAGGCCAGCTTAGTACTGAATTCTAGAATAAATTGGTACCTTCAACTCTTGTTTACAAACGGTCGATCATCTCTGGAACAAGTCTTATCCTAGCTCGCACTATCACCACAAATGTCACGACTCAGGTACACCACAGGCTTCCTGAGCACATTGAGGCCGCCCCTGCCATGCGAGGGAGATGACAGGTCTACGGTCGGTGTGGCTGCACCACAACCAGCTGCCACCGCAGAAGGAGAGCGTGAGGTAGCCGTCGACACGCTGCACGGAGCGTGTAAAGCCAGTAATTTGCGTCTCACCAGTACTAGATGGCGTTGTTCAAGCTCCTACCATTACATTATGATGGCTGATTGAAAAACTGATGTTCGGTGATATTGTTTGTATTACTCAAAAAAAACAGAAGCTTGACAAATTGCACATATTCGGAGCCTCAACGATAGACGGATCACAAGACGTACTGCTCGCTTCATTACACAACGTAAATGGAACGGTTATTTTTCTTGCGAGGCACGGGATGGGCAGCAGGGTTGGGTTAGCTGTGTTCGTCTGTTGTATGTTACGACGAGAGGTTCTCTCAAGGGAGCACTGTCAGGTTACCTCAGATATACATGTTTCAGGACTTCAATCTTTCGTGCCAACTTTGCTGCTTTCAATTTTCTCACCTCCTTTGCTTTCTCCTCTTTGTCTTTTCATCTTCTTCATTCTTTACTTGCTGTCTCTGTGCGCAAGGGGTCCTGTGTAGGAACACACCTTGTGCTTATATATCCGTTTTTTGAGTTTATACTAATTGGTCCCTTTCTTCGCTCTCTTTAGATTACGTCTCATATGGACTGGGAACTTCAAACCATGACTATAATAATATTTTATTAGTTAGTTTAAAGCTCCCAAGCCCCATGGAATGCGATCTCAGGAGAGTGAAAAGAGGGGACCATTTAGTATGGACTTGGGGAAACGTGCAAGCTACGCACACTGTGTTCCCACACTAAATCCCCTGCGCATAGAAACAGCAAGTTAAGTAAGAAGAGGAAGGAAAGATATAGAATAATCAACAAAGAAGGCATGAACAAGGAAAGATACAAAATGGGCACGGATAATAGATGTTCCGAAGATCTAGCTGTAGCTGAGGTAACCTAACAGAGTCCCCCTGGGGTGACAGTCCCGACTACAATAACAATAATGCCCAACCTTTTTTTTTCTCGCTGAAGGTGAAGATCAGTTTACTCATTGAATTCTATGATGGAATAAATATTGCTCTTCTAATTGGTCTACTCGCTATAAATCGTGAGGAGCCTGTTCAAAATCTGATGACATTGTTTGAGTCGGCCTAATACATTTGTTACTTGGCAAATTAGTTTTATTTCATGAACGGCAGCTCTTTAGTTGCTCAACCAGAGCGTGTCTCCTGAAGTGCTTTCAGCTCTGATGCCATATGGTCTCCCGACGTCCATTTGATGCTGGTGGAAAGGCAATCTTTCTGTGAGTGATGCCCGCACCCGAAAGCAGCCCTTGTAAGCGAGAGTGTGTGCTCAGCCCGGTCTCCAATTAAAAGAGACCATATAAAAGTACAGTCGACCAAACAGCAATAGTCTTCCCTACTGAATGAAGACCGACCAGCTGCCTTTTAACGAGACCTAATGGACCTTCCAAGACAATCTTTGTGATACTGAAGCGATCGTAGCGCGCCGTCCATAAGGTCGACTTTGGCTTGTGTAAGTCATGACACCACTAGGATCGGTGTCAGTAAGGGCGGTATTGGTCTACCGTTCTGCCGGGTCCCCCCTTAATAGACGGTATTAACATGCATCCTGCGCATCATGTTCATGCTTCTAGAGTGAGTTGAACGGTCGCTACAGCTCCGCTTGCTGACGATTTGATGGACGTGGCTCGGCTGCTCATGTTAATGACAGTGAGTGAGGAGGGGGTAGACGGGGGGTAAATTGTGGCCATTGGGGAGACGCATCCTCTCTCTCGTAAGCTATTGAAGGCCTCAGCAGGAGGCTATAGCGTTATTTGAAGAGCCTCCCTTATGAAGAACGAGCGTGATTAAAATCTGCAGCATAATTACAGCAGAGAGTTGCCGAGCTCTGCCTCCACTCTGGACATCGCCTATCGTCCTCTGGAGAACTTGCTGCTACCTGTGGATTGCTGAGACGAGGACGCTGGCGGCTCTTAGACTTCGTTATCTTAGGATTTATTATTGTATTGTTTGCACAGCGCTGAAGATCACCAGCAAAAACGATTAAATGCATTCGTTTTAGAGATGGAGGCTCTAGTTTGCATAAATAAACACGGTTGTTGTAATTCTAATCTGAAAAATAAGGAAAAATGTGTGTTCATCTATACGGTTTTGTCATTTTCAGATCAACCGAGCATGTCAGAACAAAGTATGCAAATTTTTGTTGATGTAACATTTTATGTTTGCTCTGTAGTATTTCTAGAACGTTCGGGCAGTTTAGGTGCAGTGCCATTGATGTTGCATTTTAATTAAGAAAATGGTAAATACTAGCACTTTATATGTTCGTATGAGAGAACTGCTCCATTTAACATCCGCATTCAAGTGGGCTCCATGACGTACTGGTTAGCGTGATGGCCTCGCAGCCGAGATGTTCAGGGCTCTAATCCCGTCTCAGGCAAGGTATTTGATGTAACCAGGGAGTACTTTCCTTGGAAAAGGAAGCTTCAACTACACATTCCTCGCGTCCCTCACCACGCCAGTAATTGTAAGGTATTGGTAAAACGTGTTGGAATAAATAAAGTTTCTTCATTCTAAGGAAAGATTTTTACTCAGCTACTAAAAAGTAAGCCTGCTTCTCAAGTGGTGAATAATCTGGCGAAAGGTGAAGTCAGTCGACAAGGTACGTCTTCGCATAACGTGTTTCAATAGCATTACTTGTTATTGTTCGCCAAGGAGAATTCACCGAACATAACCCATCGAAATGGATAACCTGAATTCAGCGTGAAACTCATAATTTCCTTAACAATTTATGACATTACAAGGGCATATTATCGTACTAAATAACTAATAAATGTCTACAAAACTGTATCACAAATTTCATGACGCGTTTGCAATTTAATTGTTGCGTCTAGTCAGACAAAAACGTCTTCATCGCTTGCCTACCATCACTGATGAAGGAGCCGTGATAAGGCAACTTCATGTCCGGTTGAAAAGTTCTATTTCTTTAGCGTCTACACAGTGTATCACATCACCGCTGATGGTCTTGCAGGTACACTAATGATGCTTACAATGCACTTTGATTTGTACTCACAAAATGAAGCTGTCTTCTCTTACTAACAAGAGTACAAAATGTGTGTGAAATAAAATCGTAGAGAGAAGCACAATAGTTATTGTGAAAATATTTTAATAATATTCAGCGTAATGTATTAAAATTGCCATTTTTTTCGGCGTTTATCATTGCTAGTGAATAACAAGCTTCTAAAATTAATGAACTTTTGATACTTGCACTCAACAAAAATTTTACAGCTCTTCTAACCGGGACGAGTGGCGCAGCAGCGGTTGCCTCCGTTGCCGGCCTGATGTCGCGCCCACAAAAAGAGGCAGTGGAAGCGCAGGGTTCTCTTGGGTTTGTTTGAGGACGCCTCTGGATGCCACTTAAGGGGCTATTATTGCATCTTCTTTGTGGCCTGACGCTGGCAGTGAGACTTTCCCTCATTGTGCAGCCGCAACGGCGGCTGATGTGGTTTTGGATTACCGCCGCTGTTGCACGTGAGGGTGTGTGTCATTGCTGTTGTAAATACTTGCATGTCGCAGGGTTGTACATACTTGCGTGCCACAGGGTTGCGCATACTTGCGTGTCGCAGGGTTGTACATACTTGCGTGCCACAGGGTTGCACATACTTGCGTGTGGCAGGGTTGTACATACTTGCATGTCGCAGGGTTGTACATACTTGCGTGTCGCAGGGTTGTACATACTTGCATGTCGCAGGGTTGTACATACCTGCGTGTCGTAGGGTTGTACATACTTGCATGTTGCAGGGTTGTACATACTTGCATGTCACAGGGTTGCACATACTTGTGTGTCGCAAGGTTGTACATACTTGCAGGTCACAGGATTGTTTCATTTCTCAGTGTCCTATAGCGTTATAGTGCCTAGGCTGCGTGCGAATACTTCTTCCTGTGATTCAATTCAACGAAGTATTTAATGGAACCATGAACAAATTTTTACGTCAAAATAATCGAGGAGTTACGTCAGCTTCTGCTGAATGTCACTGTAAACTAGGACACTAAAAATAATGCCTTTTTTAAATTAGGAGGAGGTGAAAAAGTCGACTGCATAAAACTTATTTTATGGATGGGAATTATTTATATTTGAGAAGCAGCACTGAGTGTCATCATTTCTCGACCAGCCATTACGGAAAAGTAGGCTGACTAGTCAGGGTACACGCAGCACCAGGGTCTGTTAGAGATGAGTTTGACGTGATGCACGTCAACCAAGGATGACATCACCACATCTGTGACGGGAGAGGAGGGGTGAGGAGGATATGGCGGTTGCGTCATGCCGTAAGTGGATCGTATGGCTCTGCTTTATGCGGTGTTAATGAGCCTTCGTAACGAAGAAGCATATACACAAAGACGCATTCATGGACGCTCCCCCCGAGTAGGTGCAGTATTTACCGCAGCTAGCCGCGCTTTCGAGGGGTCTGTGATTCACTTCACAGGTCGCCACCGGACCATTCGTGGCCACCCAGCGGAGCGCGGCGTATAATGACTTTCTTTTAGAAGTTTTATTGGCTACTTCTTAATGTGCATAATTTTCTACAGTGTAATATTATAATTGGTGGTTTTAGCTTTACTCAAATTGAAATTATATTTTTTTTCTTAAAACTTCGGCCAATCTTCGGCCCATGCACTCATTTGGAGTTTCAATTTTTTGTGCAGTGTTGGAAATGAAATGAAAGAAGAGGGAATGATGGTTGAGAAGCACATAGTCATCTCAAATTTGTCTTAACGTTTCAAAAATAATCCCTTGTGTCCCCCGGAACCGCAGGGGAGGGAAGAGGGGAGGCATTCTGTCAGTGAAGATTAACACTCGAAGAGAATGGTAACTCGACGGATAATCTTCATATTTGTCGGAAGAAATGGGCTATGGACGCAGAATACTAAGTAGGGTTACCCCTACCAAAAGAACAACAAAGTGATAATCACGAATTTTCCCAAGCGCTGTATTCGTTGCGCCTTTTGTTGGTCATAGCTCTTCAGTAGCAATATAGAATAAAATTAACCGAATTTTACTATTTAAGGACGCATAACTTGACTTGTTTTTCTCTACTTATTCACGAACCCTTGTACGTGAGAGTCATTTTTGTTGCGCTATCCGTCCAAGCTCCCACGCTTCACTTGTGTTGTTTGTGGAGAAAACGTGTCCTGTCATATCTGCCATGAACGCTGGAATGAGCAGGGCTTTCAGAACGTTTTTTTTTTATTCACTGCCGGTATCTTTCTGCTTTCTTTACGTAAACTGTGTGGGTTATTACAAAACAAGCATGATTGTTTAGAGAGGGGAGTGAGAGTAAAGAAGGAACGCAATTTTTTCACATGTGTATTACTGACTTACGTTGCCGGCAGAATGAATTTTTATGACGTAGTCTTAAATCACATCTGAAACGTAATTCATACGTTATACTTCAATTAGATTACAATGCAGAATCTAAATAAACAGATATTCAATTTACGCAATGACGGTTTAAAACGGGCAATCAGACGATTTTTTTTAGATTATTTGTATTTTCGCTCGCGAATTCAGACAGCGGCCATGCGGAGCGGACTGACTCATCTCTTCCGGTGCAGGGCGACGCTTTATCAAGGAGTTGTTTCCTGACGGATTCCTTTATAGCCCCGTTATCGTTTATTATCGTCATGCGATGACTGAAGCAACGTAGTTGTTGACGATTATGCGCTCATGGTAGAACGGAGCCGCTTATCGACACGTTTCTTTCGGTGACTATTACAGCCTTTATCTTAATAGGAAGTGTTTGGACGCAGCACCTTCTGTCAAGAAAACTTATTCTATAACACTGAACTAGATTACTTTTTATTGCTCCTGCGAGTCCCATAAATGAGCTCTTAAACGCTCCTGCAGCGATATTCAGGCAGCTGCTCTCTGGTCGTGATGCACTGAGCAATATTTTGCGATGACGTTTCGCGTTTCATTTAATTTAGAAATGGACCACTCTAAAGAAAATGAACTTAATTATTATTGGTAGAGTGGGCAAGCTGTAAATGCAAGGGTAGAACCCCATTAAATATCGGCGCAATACTACTGCATTACCAACCCAGGCACAGAGAAGCATCAGTAGCGTGGCGGGGCAGTGGCGGCGGCTGCAGCGAGAGCGACATGACCGTTTTTGGCACAGCTCTCTGCCACGGCGGCAGCGCGTGCCGGCAGCGAGTTCCTCTGAGCTGCTCAGAACAGTAGCGTGCCACTAGTGGCCACCACTCAATATCCGTTCAAAAAGTAATACATTGCGAGACAAACAGCGGCTGCTAGAGAGATGTGCGGAACTTTCGTCGCGATTATGCTCCGTTGCATCGAGCGTAAACTGCACTTACTGCACCGAGCTGCAGACTGCCATAGGTGACGCTACACCGATTTTTAACAGGGGGAACTGTGCGGAACCTACCTCGTGTGTGCATTTGTGTGTGTAAGCCATAGGAAGTTTAAGTAACGTTATGTTCGGTTTTCGTTGATCAAGTCATAATTATCTTAGTCGAGTTTCCACGTCGAGAACAATTGCAAAAATATACACTACATGCCACTATTTGTTCTCTTTGGGAGTACCATGAATTGATCTGAGTTGATATTTCTGTCGCGCGCCTTGGAGCCATCATGCATAAATTGTCGCGTTTCACTGAAATCATGTTGTGTATTAGGGAAACTTTTTATTACTGTGAGTCTGGTGTCCAATCTGAACTTTGTATTGGAGGTAACCCATTCGAATGAAGAAGTTTTGTTATTGCTACGGCACGAATAGCAAAACGTTTTGATAAACCATACCTATTAAAATTAAGACGTTTAATTTTAGTTAGTTTAGCCACACTACTCTTTTTGTTCTCATGAAACCCTCTGAACGAATGAATAACACTGAGAACCTGATTTTTCACGATATTTTGAGTCTGTTATGCCTTACAATTTCAAACCCAAAGACTTTGGTCCTTCTATTCACTGTTAGAGCTAAGCCATTTTTTTATTGTGTAGTTTAATTGCCAAACTTTTGCTTGAAACTGAAAAGATTTTACACGTGTTTTCTAAAATCCTACTCTAATTCAGACTGGTTATAATTATTTATCCCAGTATAATTCAAAGAGTTCAAATTCGCGCTTCGCCGGTCCGCGATGAGAGACGAGCTAATTTACACAGCATTGACTCGTACGCATCGCGTGTCTTCCTTGAACTCTTGCAGCACTCGTAGATTGGGGTGTGCTATTTTGTATGTCGCTGATTTGAAATAACAACAATTTTTTCGAAGCACCGAAATCACTAATAATAATTCATCACTCCCGGTAATTTTTTTAATCTCAGAGTATTGTGCTGAGAGGTACCAGGTAAACGTTAGTCAGTAATTAATTACTTAGGAGCGTCTGAAATGATCCTCTCCGTTCTAACTTTGTGCGCTTTTTGGAACGTTAGTTATAAGCCTGGCGTTGTGGAGCTTCTGAAACGTAAGCTTTAAATCAACTCTGAGCGTCTGAAACGTTTGTCTTACATCAGTACTGGAGGTCTGAAACGTTAAGTGTCGCTGTACAGTATTGGTCCAGCTGTGCAGTATCTGTGTTGCTGTGCGGTATCTGTGCCACTGTGCAGTATCGGTGTCGCTGTGCGGTATCTGTGCCGCTGTGCGGTATCTGTGCCGCTGTGCAGTATCTGTGTCGCTGTGCGGTATCTGTGCCGCTGTGCAGTATCGGTGTCGCTGTGCAGTATCTGAAGCAGTGGAGTTAAATGAACTATAACCGTCTGGAACGTTAGTTCAAATCAGGAGTGAGCTCTTAAAAGTTTAATTTTTTGATGTTACCATCCCCGTTAAAATCAAATGCGCCAATTGAGTCTCGCTAGACAACTTGCGCAGAGCCCCACAAGTCTGACAAGCAGGTTGCCTCCTCGGCCGCACGTCGAGGTGGGACGATTTCCCTTCACTTACTGTGGTGAAACTATATTTACCTACTCAATTCTAATCTACTACCACCGTTATTTGTTGCACCAAATTATCTAGAATATCAATTGTGACCCCATAAGTGAATCCTGCTGGAATTGTTTTTTATATAAGCTGATGTATTCGGCCCGTTATAGGCCTGGCTACTGAAGCGCTAGTTACTCTGTTCTGATTTCTTATTAGTTATGTGCCTCATAATTGCCTAAAACGTTTTCCATCAAGTCCTCGAATGGAAACTACGCACATTTTTTACGATCATTCATAACATTAGGAAACCCTTCAAAGTCTCTCAATGAGACGACGTCTGTACAGAATGCCCGCGACAGCCGTCTGAGGCAGATAACGGCACTCAAACCCTCAGTGTCATCCGCTTTGAAAACAAAGAATTATTTAATCATACGCTCCTGGCTTTATTTTTTGGGGGCCACATATTTACATACGGTTGGTAATAGCTTCATCAATGCTTTTCAAGTTGAACTTTATCGATGATGATTTCTGTATTTCTCTGATTTTGAAAATTACCAATAATGAGCGGCTGGACCCAACCATCGTTGATGAACAATTAGCTTCTGTCAACATCTGCGACTGAGCGGCACTTTCCTGCAGTGTCTGCAGCGAATGTTGTCGCTCTTCTCAACGTAACTGACCCATACTGCACAATTGCTCGCAGAGGTTTAAACCCACAGCACTTCTGCACCGTGCTATTCTGAGTTACAAAGACGTCATACTATTTCATAACAACTTGACATGCTCTCGATTTCCTCGAGAAAGGCTGCCGACATTCGGAATATGTACGCGGCTTTGAAGACTAAGACGTTTAAGTCGTCGGAAGTTGACGGTATTTCCTAGCGAGAAGACAGATGAGCTAGAACGCACGATCATAATTAAACGTAAGAAGCTTACTGTGAAGCTAGAATCTTTCAATCATGCTCGAAATTACAGGTGTATATCTTAAGAACGGAGAGTTTATGTTTTATTTACTTACTTTAGCTGAAATTTAACTTCACTGAAGGTCGGATAAATTTTAAACATATCACTCCTCAGGTGTTGAACATTTATCAGTGTACTTTGTCAGTGCTTGCTTGTTATTTTCAATATATCAAATTGTAGAAAATATGTCCTGTCTAGAAAATAAAAGTTCAATATTTATTAGTTGCCCTGCCCATCATTTCATACATTCATGATAGATTCTTTCACCTGTTGCTGCTATCTTTTAATTCACCTATAGTTTTTCCTCATATGAATTTTTGTTAGTTTTTGCGATTTTCTCTGATGTTGTTTGCGTTTTTCTCTCGTTGAAACTTACACCAGCGTATCATTTATCTTTTGGGCTAATCCCTTCATTGCCCTCAGTATTCAGAATCTACGATTCGTATTAATTTCATTCATCACTTTGATCAAGTTCGTCATTTAGCCTTCTTCTTCTACATTTTGCTCTCTCAATAACCATACGATTTTGTTTCTCTTCTTATTATTTTAATTATCGTCTAATATTTTCTCGTTTGATTTCTTCCTCTTCTTCATGTTAATTCTAATTCATTTTGTTGCTTATTTCATTTCATCTTATCCCGTACATTTTTGCAACAACGCAACGTCTCTAACATCACCGACGTCTATTAACTCTCTTACTCCTATTGTCCCTCATGTCTAATTACCATCAATGCCCTCATTACATTCCCCATATTCCCTATTACCTGCACCTCCTTCCTCGTTATCNCTTTACAAAATTATCAGGCCACTCGAATAGCATCCGATACTCGCAAGTTTACTGAGTCGTTGTTTTACAAAGTTATCGCCGACACGCGAGGTATGTGTTTGTTGAGCTCGTGATACACAGTTGTGTCAGGTACTCGCTATCAACACGGGTTACGAACCACCTTTGTCTACAACTTTAAGGTTGTGCATAATTCACGATTACCGCTCCAAATTTTCGGCAAATGCATCAGAGGAAGAGAAACCAAACTGATGTATTTTTTGCACTAGAGTTTAGTGGCCTGGCCAAACGCTGCTTTCACGGAAGAAGGCTTAACGTTTAGTGGACTTTACTGCTCTGTAACGGAGTTGTCAAACCGAGCCGAGAAAAAGAGAATTTATAACAAAATTTTATCGTTACCTCACCTTGTCTTCGGTATTCTTAATCCACCGAGTTTTCAGCTTAGTTGAAATAAGCGTGGATTTACGGGAATTTTAATTTTCCATTTACGGATAGATGATTTAAGCAAGTGAAATTCAAACATGGTATGAAATAAAACTGGAGACGTAATTTTTCCTCCTAACTTTTCCATGAAAATAAGTTTTTTATTTTCCGTCGTTGAATACTATTTTTTTATTATAATTTTCCATTGAAGCTTTCACGTCACGATGCTCTTCCGGCCCAAGCCTTCATGTCAGTTATAATTGACCTCTATACTTCCGGATGTTATTACCATGGAATATTTACACGACTCCTGTTACTTCTTCCGCGGCGCCGGGTGCCCAATTTATCACTGCGGCAAACTGCGCCCGCGCTGCTGAGGTTATCAGGCGACCTGGGAACCAGAGCCGGGGTCGAGATCGGATGCTCAAGCGAGCGGATGACTATTTCAGTCTAAATTTTTAGCCAGCCCCGTCGATGATCAACTATCTGGCGGTGACATCTGCGTTTGGGTGGCCAAAATAAAAGACGATTACAGGTAATCACAGATGCTCAGGGAAAAAATTTAGACTGGGCAGGCGTCGTTTGTGAATTAGCTGTGCCGTGCGAGTTTTCCCAACGCCACCCAGTACCAAATAGAAAAAAAAGAAGTGTGGCTGAATGAAAATTCGCTCTAACTCCGTGGAACTTGTATGCAAAAATCATATCATAAATAAAGGTCTACACCAGGGTAGTTGCTCCGTACTGTCCTGTTTCGTGCAAATCCTTATACTCGCGGTAATAACTGAGGAAACATCGAACTATGACTGTGTTAAAAAAATACTCCCACTTTGAATATCTGATATTTAAATATTTATTGAGTGCGATAAAACTTCATAGATTAGATATATTAGTCTGTATTTTATGTAAGCCAATGGTTGCATTGGCTTGCAGAGCAAACAAAAATACATAACGTCCACGCATCTCAGGAATGGTGACGTACTGCATACATTCGTCACGTTACAGCGGTAACCTCTAAAAGGAGACAAAAAGAAGCTTGTAACGTGGATCAACAGGTTTTAAAAGTGCGTGATGATATTAAAATTGCTTTATGATTTCATACTTGCGCTAGGATATCACGACTGCGAGACCCTCCCCAATTTTTGTGCGAGACCGAAATCGTATTTCCCAGTAAGACTATACCGACTTCAGCAGTGTGTGACTATAATAAACTTGGAAACTTAATCTGGTGTCTTTGCTTTTGTTTCTCGGCCTTAAATATTTTCTTGTTCATCTCCAAATTAGGTGAAGTCGATATTTTTAGACCTGAAAGCTCTCCTGTTATGATTTGGCTATTAATTTATTAACCACTTCTTGGGTCTCTTCGGACTTTAATGCCGCTACTTACCCAAATTTGAATGAGATCGATGAGTCTCGTTGAGGTCGTAATGTTGTTAACAACAAAACGTGCGTATTCCACCTAAACCTATTACCCGGCAGCGCCGAATGCTGGCTTCCGAAACCACCTGTGAGATTTTAAGTCTTTTGTTGTTTTGCAAATGCTGCAGCCCCCAGCACGAAGTGGCTGCGGATAGGAGTCACCCCCAACACAAATGGGTCTCTGACTACCGAGGCACTACCATTTCAAGCCTTGTACCTTAAATGCCGGCGATGTTTCCACTTTCAATTTTGAGCGACGCTCTTCGTCGTTAGGGAAACGGTTTGGAAGCCCTTGGTACAATGATGACATAATGTTTGAATTTATTCGAGTTGCTTCTGATCATCAGCTTTTGCCGTTAATTTGCTCAGTATCAGCTGTACTGTTCTATGATATTACCACTTTTTGAATGCTTTTTCACTTCTAGTCTTGACTTCTTAAAGATACAATTGTCATGTAGCACATCAAATGAACCAATTTCTTTCGTGGGGTGAATAAATTGTTTTAGGCCGGGATGATCAGTAAGAGTATTTATAAAGAAGAAGTGAGTATATAATGTTGTTTAGATGTGACAGAATACGAATTTGATGCCCGTGCACCTTTTCGAGCAATAAGTTGTATCTTTTGGGCTACTGATTGGTATGGGCTAGAAAACAAGTGAACTTTGCATATGAATGCGCAACCGAGTTGTAACGTGTTTAAGAGTAGATCGAGTCTATCAGTACCGTGAGCGAATGGTATTGAAAAACTGCATGCTCAGGTGGCGTCTACACTTCGAGCTCTGGGTTTCATAGACCCATTCATTTCATTTCCTTTTCTCACTGTAATTAATGATGAGCAGCGGGCTCTGACAGACGGGTGCTGCAGTGATGCGGCCGTCTCTTCCAGTCCGAATTGTGCTCCTGAATGCCAAGTAGCCTATTACGTTCCAACAAAAAGCATGATTTACAAACCTGCTATCAGCAGAATCACTAATTACGGGAAATTTGACAAGCTTTGTTAATTTTAAACTCAACTTTATTATGCTACTCATTTAATTTGGTTTTATGAGACTCAGATTTAAATACTCACTGCTAATGAATATGTACGAAATGCCTACGTCTGATGTGTTAGGTTCAGATTCACATGATAAAATTATTTAATTACAAAGTGCTTGGGACTTGAAAGTCCAGTTAGCTGCTAGCAAAACGGTAAAGTTTTATGCGAAATGAAACGCACTTTGAGAAGCGTGTCATAATCATTTTATGTAAAGATAAGAATTAGTAACCCGGAGTCTATTTTCCTGAACGTGTTTCTTTAAATTACTCTCCTCAGATTGAGAGATCCGCACGCTTTAATTTCCTCTATAAGCCTCCACGAATATAGCAGCTCAAGGAAGATAGATTGAAGTATACAAGTAAGTCAAAATTGTGCGTTGTTGTAGAATGTAAAACCTCAGTAAAAATTTCTAAGCAACTCAATGTTATATTGAACAGTATAGACACTTTCAAAGAGGTTTGTTCGAACTCTAACTGAAATCAAGGCAATTTTGTAAGGCAATGGCTCAGTTTCTCGCATAAAGCACATAAGGCACTTACAAAAACGATCTTTTCTTGGCAGCCGTAAGATTCTTAAGTGCAAAATATTCGTTGATGAAATTCGTATTCAATTACGACGTTGTCTGCAACTACGCTAATTTTCTGGAGGTAAACCGATCCATCGCTGAGTCGCATCCCAGCCAACGCGTTAGTATCACCGAACCACAGCGAGCGAAGGACTCTTCTCGGTGTCTTCCACCACACTCGGTTGATGAGTCCGACAAACACGTCTTGGTTTCCAAGATGTGCAATTTTGTTTTTCATTCAGCGTCCCTGACCACATCCCTTACAATCTGCGAATATGCTCGTCTCATCCCTCCATTGAATTCGAAGTGTTCTAGATGGGTTTTTGTATTTTTTTCTGCCTTTGTAGGTGAAAACTTGACTGTTTGGCTTAGCGGCCTCCCTCCTGCTCTCTCAAGTCAAAACATCCTTTTGTTCGCTCCAGATAAAGTACTGTGCATCAGTCCCTGCTCTGCGGTCGACTTTCGTGTGTTCTTTACTTGACAATTTACCATCGTATTATCAAGCTTGATCATGATTTGACAAAGGTATTTGCAAAAAAAATGTGAAAGTGCGCTGTATTTTTTGGATTATACGTAACAACTGGTGTAAGAACTTAAATATATTGTGTATCAAACAAACCTTTGAATAAGAGGCGTGAAATAGTTATCAGAAATACAAAAGCTTCATTTTACTTTGCAGATTAGCCCAAAAACAATTTTTTTATGTTTCAAGGGGGAAAAATAAAGATTTATTTAAAAAAATCGCCAAAAAAGTGTTGAATACACTCCTAAATTTAAATTTCCATTTAAATAAATGATCCATAACGCCTAGATTCTTGGTTATTTGTAGTTTACGATTTTTTTATACACTTGTCCATTTACATAAATTTCTTCTTACGCTAAACTTGAAATTAACTCACTTTTATACCCTGATGGGCATGATAAAAATGGGATTTGACCTCCTAATGCAGCTGCTAGATCTTACTCTGTCGTGTTTGCCTGCGCTCTCCGGAAAAGAAAAGTAGAAAAATCCGTGATAGCATCAACCACTCACTCGTGGAGTAACGATAACTAAACTGAGATGAAACACGTCTTATTGACAATTTCCTCCGGGTTTTGTTCGTCCGACTCCAATGCGTCATTCAATAAAGTTATGATCAGCTCAGAGAGAATGTAAAATCCATTCACCAATTGCTGCTGCGACCGGCACGAGTCTTGCACCTCGCGAGGGCATTCCAAGTACCTTTAGACTATTATTTCTAGAGCAATAACGGTGTGAGCTCGTAACCTCTGCATTTCAGGGCCGGATGCAGTGAAGAGCGTCACGTAGGGCGGCTTATCAGTCGCAATTGTGTGTTTTCTTGTATCTTTCAGTCGGTGCCGAAAGCCCCAGATGCAGGGAGCTTGTGTCGCCTACTCAAGATTGCGCTGCTTGTCTTCGTTGGCGCGTCCGCTGCCGTCCCTCTTATCGAGCTAATTAGGAGCTCCTTCGAACCGGGGTTTCCTCTCTTTCTGTCCCTCCCCTCTCCCTCCAATCCCCCTCCTCCTCTCAGGAAAAAAACTTTCATGTCATTTTCAAGTTTCAGTTTTTGTGTACTAGATTTTGAGCTTTTTTCTCAAATTTTCTTAAAAAATTTCAATTTTACGATGAGTACTTTAGTTGTATAAATGAACTATTTTTCAATTTTTTAGTCTTTTTACAGTTTTACTAATTGCAAATCTAATTTAATTGTAATTTTCATCACTTTTTCGTTCGTTTGGTCGTGTCTGCTTGAGCTGGGGCACCTCGGGCTCATTGATTGCGTAGCAACTACATTTTTCATATTTCCGTTGCCTACATTGTGCTCAAGGTTGGGTACGAATTTCATCTTCGCTGCCGCCTCATTTCCGTCTCGCCACCCCTCCAGCTCTAGGAGGAGAGACGGAATTAATTTCTGTGCTGAGCAAAATACTGGGACGGCAGAGCCGATGCACGGAACAGCATCCATCTGTGATCGAGAGAGGCCCTCAGGCGCGTCAGCCTAGCTAACTTAAAGCTCTTCTTGAACCAAGCGTGAGCTCCACCTTCATTAACATAACTCGGTACTGATTGCCCACCCTTCAGCATGCCACTCTTTGTCATTACTGACGTAACAACTCGTGCGCTATGCGACCCAGAACTGCTCTGTTTATGGTGTTTTACACGCCAGCCATTTAAAAAGATACGCGTTATTCGAAATGTTCATAATAGATGTACAGTATTTATTTCATTTCGCTACAGAAATGCATTATTTTTGTACTGTAGCAACATAAGGTATATTATCTCATGTAATCAAAGTAAATGATCTCATCTTTGTATAGATAACACGCTACTCAGTAGTACCGCACTTGCATATATATATATCGTCACATTCAAGAGCTGGAACAGTTAATGTACACTCAGTAAATAACTGTAGTGCTTTACGACAAAAAACTTTCAAACACTGTGTAATGATATCATAATTGTTTGCTCGTTTCCCTTTTTTGTGAGAAGGACCGTGATCGCACGTAACGTCCATCGACTTCGTTTTTTCGGGAGCCTGCTGCGCCTTAGCGCCTTCGCTACAGAAGCGTTTGTAACACCTTCTTTTTTACCTTTGCTACTGTTGCTACTTCAACAGCTGTTACTACTGCTACAACTACTCTTCCAAGGAGTGTGCATCCAAACCTTTGGAATGAGAGGTAAAGTGTTCAGAGTGCTTCAAACAAACACGAACTTTTCATTTTAATCAGAGTTCCTTGATTTGTTCAAACCGCACTGCGACCACGTTGCAATTGTAAATGTGATTGGGATCGTCTCAAAATGATGAGTGGTAAATATATGAACTACGCATTTTCAGATAACACAGACACACTTTGAACATGTAACTATAGTATTCGAATTACCATGAAAACACACACGTCGGAGTGTGTTTAACACACTCCAACGGCTCTTGCACCTGTCTATTGGCTAACATTATCGCAGTGTTCTTTTATTTTCTGCATAGTTCAATTTTTCAACGAAGCTTTGAATGTTCGAGTTAGCTATTAAAATTTTTTGTTTATGAATACGGCCTACAGTTCCAGAACATTCTCCTGAATTAGTAGTACTTCTGTTAATATGGGAACTATATAGCTGCTAATTGAAGAAATTATTAAATTTTTATCACATTTGCCAACTATCACACTTAGGAATACCTCAGTTTTGATCCTACTGTTGAATGTTCAACTTGTCTCATATACCGAGCTGCCCATCACGGTCCTGTGAGTGTGCAGTTAATGCTTGTGGAAAAAAATTTTTAACGACTAATTAAGAATTATTTATTTCACTGATTTGTACTTCATTCTGACGGATCCTGAATGCGTTCGTTTGTTACTCTAATTATGAAATTATTTTTCATGTTAATGTAAGCATAGCATACAAATTTTTTTTTCTGTTGACAGGCCTGATAGTATTTTCAAACATAATGCTCTAGTTCCTAATTCCATAACTTTTTGTGCTTGATGAGTGTCAGCCAAAATTATTTGTTTCAAAATTTAATTCTTTATAGATTCTATACTGGCGATTTTTCGAAAGGTAATTTTAACTGCAATGGGGTCATACTGTCTGTCTTCATGTATTTTCTTCTCGGTTTTAAAGCAAACTGCAAATTAATGCATTCCATTCACTCTGCACTTTTTGGCTCTAAAGAGGACTTTCCTTTAACATGTGTTCACATGTTTCCAACTCAGAATTCTTAGATCGGTATCCGTTATCCATTATAAAGCTTATTTATTACATACCCTATCACAAAAATTGCTGAGAATATAATAACTTTCATGGGGCTTTCAACACTTTAGCGGACTGAGTCTCCAAATGCCCTTGTGGTCCGTCACCTCATGAGGCACGTGTAAATTGACCGACGCCATCCTCATTAATAAAAATTCGGTAATCTAGTCTGCTGCACCCTATGATATTTTAATTCAACGCTGTTGTATAATCACTGGAGCTCATTACTGAGTGCTAACTACAAGGAAGGGATCGTTGAGATATGATATCTGCGTGCCGTTAGAAACTGCTCAAGTCTGATGAAATTGAAGTAGCTGCTCTGAAAGATTTCTGGTGAGAGAGATGGTATATAATGTTACTAATGCGCTTGTAGTTACTCTTGACCTGGTTCTTATTTTCTTCTATTTTATTCTAGATACCAGGATATATAATCCTACCATCTGATTATATTCATTTTGCTTTTAAGCCCACACACCCTGTCTCTTACCCCGGCAAACTAGGCTTCATTTGAAGCATGCATGCATTTTTGAAGCATTCGTGCTATTCGGGAGCGGAGGGCTACGAGCAAATAATGACTATCCATAGCCTAACGTGAGTTTTTGGACTAGAGCGTACAGTTCTGACTGATTGTGCTCAGTAAGTTCAACCTATCATGCTGATTTAAGCTATATCTATAACCAGAGATGACATCTAGCTGACATCTGATCATCTTTAAGTCACGTTATACCTGCCAATTCGCATGACCATGAGTGATTTGGTTAGTGTTTTTAACTGTGACATTTGTCTGCTAAGCCGATCGGGCAAAGTGTAAAGTACTCTGGCAGATGGATTGCGGCATCGTCCGTGTTTTTATATTACACTGTTTCATTGCTTACCACCATTAATGTATACTTCATTTGCTGCATCTCAGACAGCTGCGGTGTTGCTGCTTTATATCTTACAGAAATGAAATCGGGATCATGTTACTCCTGCAACTGCCTTTGTCTGTTACTCGTGGAACTGACCACTTTTGTTAACTTTTTTATTTATTGACCTTAATTTACATCTTGTCATAATGCCTGCTGGGGATATTTATTTGGTGCTGATGATAATTAGCTAGTACTGACTAGTATCGTTGCAATTTCAGACACAATTGACTCTGCTGCTGGTGTTGCTGATTATTTTTTCTGATTAATTTCAGCCGCAGTGTTAATGTTCCTTACACTCGCACCTCCTTCGTGCATTGGTGTTTTTTTACAAGATTGATTTCCATCATTTTCTGCGTGTTAATTTCAGCTTCTTAGCAGTTCTGAGCGCGAACTATAATTTTCTGCTCATATAATACATAGATGCATAGATGACTTTTTTAACCTTAGTTCAACTCATTGGCTAGCAATGGTATACGAAATGTTTCATGATTATTCTATGCTACAACATTCATAATGTTTGTTTCATCCTACACCTGAGGCTTGTGCACCGAACATCCCTCTAGAACATTTCTACTTGGTCTAGAAGACTCTAGATGGACATGCTCAACAGTTTACTTCTTCGCCTGTCAGACTCCTTACACAGTTTATTGTGAGAAAGATTTGTGCAATATCTGTCTGTTGTACGGCTGTTATTTTCAAGGAAATTTGAATTGCAGCAACATGTTCAATGTATGTGTGAACGCTCATTCATTTATTTAGTAATGATGAATTTGAAACTTGCTTTAAAGATCCCGAGGTAGTCGTTTTATAATTATTGGATTAGTTAAGAACCTTTATTTCTCTTTTTTAAATTCTCTTTTTTGAATCATATATCCCTTTTATAATTTTTATTCCGATTTTTACAAAGCTTCTAAAAGTTCCATTCAAACGAACGAAAAACCATGAGAGAACACACATAGTTACAGCAAGTTATGTTATTTGTTCTACTTGATGGTAACTCTGCATCCAAATCACAGGCATTGGAGTGAGGATTAAGTGAAGCACGAATTCACGAGAGAACGGGCGCAGTCCAGCACATGTACACGAGACTGACTTGTCGAGAACCGCTACCTGAAAGTACAATAATTCTTCCAAGTAAGGCTGGAACAACTGATGATAGATTTTACTGGTTCAAAATCATTATTATCGTAAGCCTTGAGGGGAAACTCGTGGCGTAAATCTGGCATTAAATGACTCTTGAGGTGGGAATTTATAGTACGAGTTCGGGGCTCCTGGTGAGAGAGTGTGAGAAGCGCTCGGTTTTATTTTATGGAGTGTGCGCAGCGCTGACTTGAGCCAGCCTTTATGGAACTTTGATGACTCCTAATAGCGTGCGCTCTTTGAGATATGATGACAGCGATCGGCGATCAAGCAAAAGTGAACATGCGCTCATCCAGCTCGCTTCGTCGGCCTGGACCCTGCGAGCTCATTCACTATCGAGGATGAATCCCACAACATCATCTGTTTTAAGATTTGATTGGAGTTCATTAGGAATAACATCTACTCTTTTTGTTGAAACCGTTCGCGAATCTGAGAATTGCTAGGTTGATTTCCGGTACGAAAGTTAGACTTCCATAAGCATGCCGTTCAAACTGGTAACCTTTAAGATACTGAAACCTTTGAATTTATGCTTATTTTTACGGCATGCTTGGAGCTGAGATATTCAGAAGAGAGGCTGAGATTTTTATCCGACGCACGAAGGTTGGCTAAGAGAAAAAGTTTCAAAATGAATCGGTGACGTCGCTTTGAGAATGAAAACGTTTCGTACACTTCAGAGGCGTATTTTGGCTCTGCCTACGAGCGAGGCAGTTTTATCGAACACCCTCGGCTAATCTATGATGTTGCACTCGATCTTTGTTTGAAAAACTGCCAGTTCAACACAGATGTCGACAGCATATAACTTTTCTCGATATTGAAGTTTCGAAAACACTTCACCAACCTGCCAGTGAAGCAATTATGCAATTCTGATTTAGTACTTTGTATTGGCGATGTCTGATAACTTCAAGAAATTATGGTTTTCTAATCAGGCCCACTTATTCATGGTCCTTTCTGAAAATTTAACGTATATTTTCCCAGTTACAATAATGCAAGGATAATCGTTCTCATAATTACTAATCACAATAAATCTATCAAGATTCTCCATCTTATACAGGATTTATCGAAGCGTTGTCAGAACTGTTAATCATTTCCATTCTCAGGACTGAAAACCTATTTATTGCGCATAGAAAGTTTTCATTTTTGCGCGACTCTCAATCGATACTGCAATTCTGAATACGTCTACATGATACTCACAACATGTCAGGTTATATTGGGTCGCTCAACGTACAGTACAAAGTTTCCGTCCGAAAAGTTAGCACTCGTCGAAACCGCTCGTCTAAGGAGGCTGCTGCCGCAACCCATAGTAATGCTGGGAACGGCCGTTCGGACGCCGCTAATTCTGAGAAGCGAATGAAGGTGTAATTGAAATCCACTAGTCATGAAAGCTGTTTGCGCCCACGATGGTGCTGCATCGTGTAACTATACAGCGCCCACAGTCGTAAACTGACATGACGTAGCATCACGCTCGACGCTGAGCAAGATGTAGAAAATATGATTCTGAAGCTCACACAGTAAATCCACGGTTCATAAAAACTTAATCTTGGATATGTTCCATGACAACTCTGTTCAAGCTAGAGCTTCGGAATAGCTAAATTGCTAGAGCTTTGGAATAGCTGGGGCGTACTCGGGTGCAGCATGGCGGCTTTGGCGGGTATTTAGTTAGCGTTTCTGTGTGCGTCAGTGTGCCACAATGAGTCGTGGAGTGAGGTTGTTGTTGTTGTTGTTGTTTTGTCCTGCGTATTGAGGAAAATTGAGTAAACATGCCTTCTCACACGTCACTGTTGTTCGGCAGTTCATGGCCGGGAAGAATCTAGCAGCGGTTTTACTTCCACCATATTCTCCCGACTTGGCGACTTCTGGCTATTCTCGAAACTAAAAAAGACGATGAAAGAAATGCAATTTGATGCCATTGAGGATAAATCGAAAACGACAAATCGCTCAAGTTGTTAAAAGAAGAGAACTGCCAGCCATCTTTCCGATAGTGGCAGGAGAGGGGGAACGAGTGTGTACGTTGGGAAGGAGAGTACGTTGAAGATGATTAGAGACAAAACAAACTAATGTTAGTAATTTAATAAATATTCGCACATTTACCGAACTTTTTGATCAGCCCCCGTATGCATGAAATATAGAAGTGACTTAAAACTAATTTATTTCATAATTTCGAATTTTAGCACCTCATGACTCTTACTCGCACCACATGCAGAATCGCAATTATTTCCGCAACTGGACAATATTTTCCTTCAATTTTTATATCTGATGCAGATGACCTTTTAACAGTTGCTTCCTAAATAATTAGCAAGATTTATTGTAGAATAAATTTTATGCCACAAAGGGTTAATTTATCTGTGCACCATTTCACCGCCTGTCAAGTAAGATCTTCTGAAGCAAAATGTAGGAAAATTTAGCAATTTTTACTTATTAGCTCATGTTGTCTCAGGAATGTATTCTAATCGAAAATTTCTCCCTAAACGTATGTGAAAACGCTCTACTGTTATGTTAAAATTGTTTTTTTTGATTGATAACAGAGCCTATGTTAGTACGTACAGTTCATACACTTAGTTCTCTTGTGTGATTCTCTGGGGAAACCTTAGCGATACATATAGAGTCAGCACGTCTTGTTGCTGAAGTGTGTTGTTCTGCACTTTATGCATTCATGGGATGTTTTTTTTACTTATTTTAACATTATACATACAGGGAGTCTACTAAAAATACAACCACCGACTTTAAATATTAATAATATTCTAATGGACACGCCCATCCAAAAATGGCGGGACAAATGGTATTAAATTCTTAAGGTGTCTTCTTAGTTACAGTAGCTCTAACATGATATAATGTTATTTTCAGTATCACTGATACGGACTGCCTTAGCTGACAACTTCGCTGTTAGTCTAGGAATATGGACCCGGTAATTTTCTTCTATCTAAATTCTTGAGAGCGTGACAGAGACCGACGGACGGACCAACCGACCTACCAACCAAGCAACACTGGATTATTTTAGTGTAGAAGAATTATTAAACAAGTGACGGCCGGACGATGCTTTCCGTGGGAGCGTGGTTTCGAATTATTTCTTCTCTTGTGCATTGTTTGCACCGGTTATTGCTGTAGGAGTTTACGATGAAAATCCGCTGATATTAATTAAGCTGCGTTTTGAAGGGATGAAAGCTAAACAAATATGTCCGACTTAAACTGTTGTACGGTATTACAAATACGTAATACTATTGATGCTCAAAATCAGTGAATAAGTGTTTCGTAGACGCCCTGGGTGTACACAGGAAGGCTCGTTCTTAATTTATGTTTCTTTCATCCCCGTACGTGCGGACACGTAGACTGAAACACGCATCTCGATCGTACGAGTACTGTCTAAGTTCTTGTGCCTGCAGTCCGTATTTTTATTAATATGCTTCCGTTTTTTATCGTAGTATTGCACGTTCAATACTACCGTAGTATTGAAATATATTTGAGCAATTACAACGTGAATTTTTTGTTACTGATGTATAATGTTTCGCAGCTTGAGTTTTAATGCACGCTTAATTGCGCTGATCCACGAAGGATTTTACGAGGCACTGATGAAGATCTCAGCAGAACCTCAACTCAGTTCACGTCAGGGCTGTGAACGATCGACTATGTTCAGGGTGGGCCATAAGTAAGACCCCTTTCGAAATTATTACATCACCAGTACCACAATGGGTGTAGAGCTCTTTCAGCGTATCAGTGCTACCGTCGTGGGTCCCTTACTTATGGCCCACCCTGTAGATGGTAGAGATGGTGTAAGACATGCTGCGGACTGAGGGTAGTATTTTCCTCAACTTCCCCAACACTGTGATAACTTGAGAAGTAATTTGCCCTTTTGGCCAAACGAAAATTGAACTGCACGTACTGCTCGTGATCTTGTCTCGTGTTCGATTGCAGCCATATATCAAATTTATTTTTTTGAGGGTGATTGAGGAACTTCTCAGAATAGTTTAATTTTTCCCAAGCTTTCGAGTTGATATGCACAGCCTGTTTCCAAGGGAATGGAATGTCAAAAGTGTGAGAGATATGGGCAAAGAGGGTATGTAGCATACATAAATATCATTTTTTAGACACAATACATTTTGTAACCTGGGAGTCCTATATATCAAGAATTAAATACATTATATATTCGACATGAGCTGTTGAAGACCAGAGACAACTCTTTATTCACAATTTTTCGGTTGATTTTTTCGATTCTTTATTACTAACCGAATAGATGTGAGTAAAGAGTTGTCCCTGATCTTCAACAACACATGTCGAAGAGAGAACTTGTTTCCTACTTATACTAACATAATATATGAATGCATCAACCTATCCTCCCTAGCTTCATAAGCTTACATATGAAAAATTCCGGCCTTTGACCTGGTGAAACATTTTGTTGCCTTACGATACTTAACTGCACTACTTATCAACTTGACTTGTTCTTGTTAACTTGACTTGTGACTTGTACCGTGCAGGGAGGTGACTTATCGATCATGTCGATGTCTTACCTGAAGTCAAATAGCGAACAAGATTTCTTACACACTCTTTCTCATTATCTTTTCTAGAGAATTGGAACTTACAATCTTAACTTATTCGGTGAATATTCGATTTTAGGTGCGAGTTATATTGAAAATAAGACATGAATTACTCCTGATTGGTTTTTATTCGGAAATAGATTTGTGCCATTGAAATTTGTTCTTCCCTGACTAAATGGTATCCAATTTTCTGAACTGATATTGATAAAATCGCTCGTAGTTTGTGAAGTAAAGTACTCGTAGTTTGTGTAGTGAAGTACTCGCTGTTCATGAAAATAGTCGCTTATTGCTGTTAAACGAAATCTCAGCACAAAAATGTTCTTTCCTAAAATGAACGACTTGCTAGAGCTTAATGCTTTGAATATGCTTGTTTTGCGGTAGCGTTTTCTTTTGTTCATTTATATTCTATTTTTACGGTGAGGCCTTCACATGATGGCCAATTATGTTTCGTTATATTCGTGCGTAGGAGTCGTCCATGCATAGTCTCAGCTTTCTAAACGTCCCGTAAGGTTCTTCTTAATAAACAGGTCGCGTTCGCCCAGCTGGCACGTACACATTCACTAATTTATTTAGTAAACGCGAGAAAGAAAACTAACAAGATTAATTTCAGTTGGATTAATGAGATGACAGAGAGCGATAAAAATTGTAGTACAGCTCTTCTTTGTGTGTTAAAATGCGTAAGTTTCCCACGATCTTCCTCTTTTGTTTCTCGTCGTTTGTGTTCCTTTTATCGCACTTCACTCAACTTTATGACGGTGTTGGTGTATTGTGTTAAAGTTATACGTTTCGTCATTTTGTAGTTGGCGTTATGCGTCAAGCGATCTTGTAGCGAGCGTTATGCTTCTCGTGATCTTGTAGCGAGCGTTATGCTTCTCGTGATCTTGTAGCGAGCGTTATGCTTCTCGTGATCTTGTAGCGAGCGTTATGCGTCTCGTGATCTTGTAGCGAGCGTTATGCGTCGAACAATCTTGTATCTGTCGTTATGCGTCTCGTGATCTTGTAGCGAGTGTTATGCGTCGCGCAATCTTGTATCTGGCGTTATGCGTCGAGTAATTTGGGTAGCTAGAGTTACAGATAGCCGGATCATGTGGCTAACTTTACACGAAGTGTGCTTCCAACCTCAGCGTCCATCCATCGCGGTATTCGAGTGCGGCACTTGGTGCTGTGGTGATGCGATGTGAAGTGGTTCGTGTCAAACGGAAGGGTGGTCTGTACCGCCGCACTCCAAGCTTGAAAGCTTGTCATTTCGGTTGCAGTTGTCTTCGTTTCTAAAAGGAATAATTCTGGGATTAATGATAGTAACGTTTTTAGGGTCATTTAATATCTGGAAGATTGAGCCCGGAACGCTAGATGTTTCACAAAAAAATTAATCCGCTTCTGTGCACGCAAAGTTCGTAGCTCAGGTTCCAGATTTTGAAAATTATATTTTTTTGGGTTGAATTCCGTCATTTTTTTCTATTTTTTTATTGTCTAGGAAATAAGGATTCACCTCTAAATCAAAAATGCTCTCGCGCCATCGTTTCATGGTACGGTAACCTGTGAAATTTGGACTCAGTTTCCTTACAAAAAATGCACGTGTCTGCTGGGAGTTTTTATATATTTTATTCATTTTCTCTGTGTAGTTCAAAGCTAATGTGTTTCTAGTTCCTGGTATTTCGCAGAATTTTATATTAATACATTTTTTTCAGGAATACCTCAATGTTTCTTAGATGAATTATAGATAGTGAAAATAAGAATTTGTGTTTGTCTAACTGCTGCTTTCAAAACCAAGTGGTGGACCGAAATCAAATCCAAAGCTTTCGAGTGGATTCCGTAAAATACAATAACTGAAGTGTAACCTGTTTCGGTTCGAGTGGTTTCCGTAAAATACAATAACTAAAGTGTGACCTGTTTCGGTTCGAATGGATTCCGTAAAATATATTAACTAAAGTGTAACCTGTTTCGGTTGAAAGTTTGTTCTTCGAAACTAACTAACGAATCGTAAACTCGTGTAGTAACTGTTCTGTTTACGAAGAAGGACGAAAGTTCTGTTTGCAAAGAAGAAAAAAGTTCTGTTAATGAAAAAGGAAGAAAAAAAGTGTCACTCTAGTATCAGTCCGATTGAACAGGACTGACTGTGGACTGCAATGGAGTTCGGCCAGTAAGCCTTAAGGTCCATGCTGGCTGACAGTTCGATATGAGCACAGGCTTCTCTGTGAACCGCACCTCGCCATCATCTGTGAACGTTGTCGTGGATGCTTCGCTGGGAGTTATGGGGGTGAGGTTCGAGGCTGCGTATCCTGACGAGGCTTCCCTGCAACTCAGACCGAACATTCACACGTCGTCTGCAACTGCGGAAGGAACCACCATCGTATCGTCTTCACCCGAGCCTTCGTCACGGTCTCCCTCACTGAGGTCGGAGAGCGACGGTAACACTTCCCCGGACAGACAAGTGGACGGGAGCAACACGGGGTCTCCTGTGCCGCGAGACCACCCAGGATCGCCAGCGTCCAGGGATTCTTCGGATGTGACTAGCAGTCCAGCAGCAGCTGATCTGATGAGCACCAAGACGGAGACCGGCCCTGCCACTGGCATCTACTCCTCGTCCCCTCTGCCGACTAGTGTTCCTCAGATGACTACCACAACTACCCCTCCCCCTTTCCATCCAATTTTCCCACTGCCTGTGAGACCGGGGACGTTATCTCCCCCCCGGTCACAATACCCACCAGCAATGCCCATCACTCCTACCACCACTCCACCAGTTCCAGAAACCTCCCTCACCACCACTTCGACAATCCCCAACATTTTACCGTCGTACATGACTCACATGATAAACTCAACATTTCAGGGGATGTTGCCCCACACCTGGCATCCCCACGTGTACGGGCCGCCCGTCAAGTGCCCTACGTCTCACAGTATCGCTGACATTTTAGGCTATCGAAATGAAAAGCCTAAAGTGGAGTACCTGCACGAACCTCGTCAGCAAAGGCAGGTGTCCGACGATGAGCCTCTCAACCTGACAGTCAAGTCCTCAGTCGACTACAGCAACGCTGCCAATAAAGGTACAGTGACCCACTCTAGCCTGACAGAGTTTACATTCTAGGCACTGTATGGTTTGAACATAATTGTTTTCAAACATATTCATTGCATGTCATTTTTTTCGTGAAAAGGAAACACATAAGAAAAAGTTCATAACTTTCGTTTGGTTAATCAAAAAAATATTGATTAATCTTCGTCGGAACGTTATGCTCACTCTATTTATTCCTCTAAATGTTCTTCATTATTTATATGTGTTTCTCATTATAGTGAAGATATCACAATTTTTACACAACAAAAAAACTGTTCATTGAGTGCAAAATTCTCCAGTTTTTAGTATATCTGTGAAATATATGTAGGTAGATCTCTATGGAGTCTCAATCTTTCGATAAAAGAACCAAAGGCCCAACAAATGTCATAATAAAAAGAACAACTTTTAGGATTACGAAAAACCTACCTTCAGTGTTCAGTAACGAAAAAACTTACTATTAAGCACATTGATGTGTAATTCCTATGCATACAGATGCAATAAAATATATAAGGAAGAGTAATTAAAGAAAGGCGCAAGACCCTAGTATACATTAGACAATTTTACCACCGAACAACACTCGTAATTGCCGGACGGTCTATAACAATTTAAAAGAATTCTGAAATACGGTGATCGAAAGATTTCCTCGATAAATAAAAGCTATTCCAAATTTTGTTCTTTCAAAAACATGATCTTGATAATCACAGTGCACCATAATTGGGACTATGGTTAGTGGCATTTTTGCAGCATTGGTTCTTCTTTTACCCCAAATACTTCCCAAACTGCAATCAGGGAGAACAGACCTCAGCCAACTCGAACATGATTTCATCACAGCTCTTGATGAAGTACCGGAAGCTCGAGTGTATATCCTCTTAGGTCAGAGTGATTTACAGCTTGATTTTTTGAAGTACGTACCTTGAGAATGTGTTCCGTACTTATCATATGATACAGGGAGTCGAATTATCCGTTTTGTGCGGTCTTTGTTAATGAAGCAGTTCAGTAATTCTTTTATTAAAACGAAAAATAAATTCTTTATATTATATTTATATAGGCATATTTGACGTTTCCTATACACTGAAGACTGCAACTCTGCTTAGCAAATTAAACAACTTCTTTGACTCGCGCTTTTTACCTCGAGATCGAGTTCTTTAGCAACTCTCAGCAGCAGGATATAAGGTATTGTAATAGGCCTCTGGTATATGACATTAGGGCGATGTCTGCTCCTTAATTTCTGCTCTCCGGAGTTATTTTTAATAGCAAGTTAAACTGCATTCATAGCCCATGACGAACGCTTTCGTGTTCCGTAGTTGTTATAAAGGCGTTAACAACGTTAACACCTCAACTGACGGATCATTTTCTGTGTCGAGCACGTTCAAATTCGAGGTTTACTCTGACAAAGCTCTTCTGTTCTTTCGGTTTGACGTGCCACCTTTTTCAACATGCCTGCAACGGATGGAATACAAGTGTGGTGGTCGAAAACTCGATCTATGCTCCTGGCGTACTTGTTTAATATGAATGTAATATGATAATTACTCTCCATGTTTTGAATTAAGATCTTTCTTGCCCCTATGAATGAAAAAATTATCAGCTAACTCGATCAAATTTTCATCGAACCATAATTAATTATTTTTTATTTTTGCCTAGTTTTTAACACTTGGCTATAATTGGCTTCAAGAGCGGGGAACGAAGATAATCCAAAGCTCACCTTAAATGTTATCCAATCAGTGACTAATTACTGAACACAATGAACTGACTCTCACCCAAAGCAACTTTACGACCCATAACTGGCAGAAGTTGCTGTCATTTTTGTAAGAATCTTAATTCCAGCCCCGGAATGATCTGCAACCGAGCAGGTTCTTTTAGCTCGGTCGAGACGTTCAATTCAGCGCGGAAACCAAGTTAGCTAATTCATAACCTCATAAGCGCCCTAACAATATAATTATAGAGCTCTAATTAAAAGAGCATGGCTGGCACTTCAATAAGGCCTATAATCGTGGGGTAATAAGCAGGCTGCGCCGCAGCGGAACGCTGCAAAAAAAGGCCGATTTAAGATGCCTGAATCGGAGGCACACAAACGGGCTCGATTTTTCGGCGGCGCTCGTCCGACTGTGCGACTTTAAAACGAAGATAAAACGCGATAAGGCGCCGCTGTTCTGCACTGGGAGTATAGAGCAGAGGATCTCGTGTTGTTATTCTTAATGACCTTCCATTTGTGTAGTAGACTTGTGGCTACAACTGTGGACTTCCAGTTGGATTTGTGTTTGGAGGATTACTTCGTTTACACCTCTTAATGCATTCGTTTCATATCAGTCTGCGGTCGTGCAACTCTCCATCTTGTTAAAAATGAGAAAATTCCTGCACTCTCAGGATCCTGCACTCTGAGTCTTACCTCAGGAAAAATCCTGCACACTCACCTTCCCGTTCAAGGTGTGCTGATGCGCCCTAAGTTAAAGGCACGAGTACCATCGAAATTTTGAGATCTAAGGCTTCGTGAAAAGGTTGGAAATGCATTTTTGTCGTTGAAGTATGATTTGAATTGTTGCTCTAAAATATCATAACCTGTTCGTTTAAACCTGAGGAAATATATTTATCGAAAAAGGATACCTAATAATGACGCTCTCTATAAGGTACAAATGTACACATTATTAAGTAAAGTATCTTCATACATTCATTTGTCGTTGAAATTCCCGAAGATTATTCTTGAGAAAAAGAAACACAAGAATGAGAAAAGAACATGTTTGAATACAGCCACAGGTTACGTGCAGAATTATGACTTCTGAGGCAGCATGTTTGACTTCTGTATGCTGCATGTGGCAGCACTATAGTCGAGACGAGAGCGAATTCTAAGCGAAGGTCTTAAACTAGTCTCAAGTATAAATATCATGTAATATAAAAGTAAAAAATTTCACGTCATAGAAACGTACTTATTTTGGAACATCTGTTTTTTATCTTTCGTAAATCAATTGTGACTTGTGAACATACGTTTTGGGACGATTCAAGTACACCCTCGTGCGCTCTCCACTCGCCCGCCCTGCGAGGGCGCACTCGTGCTGCACCGAGTATTCCAGCTTGTTGTTTGTTTCGAATTGCAAATGTTTCGCTGAGAATTTAATAATAACGGTTCATTATTGCTAACAGCAATGAGCAGCGGAGATTTTTATTTAGTTACATTGGTTTGCACAAGATTTCCAAAAGTATAACTTTTAGTGTAAGTAATTGTTCATAATGGGCAGCTCTAATACCGATAGATCACAAGTCTAAGATGGTTTTTTTACTATACATTTTACCGTTGGATATTAAAGGACAATTTATTATGATCTATCTAATAAGATTATTTCGAAAATATTTTTCTACTTTCTAGAAAAATTTGAAAATGAATAGGACTATTCGAGCTTTTTGCACTTTTTTGCATTTTAAACACTTCATTCATAGCTTCCTACATTCATTCTACGACAGTATGTATCTCTCTCTACTAAGTAAGATAAGATTGTGAAATAAGTAGATAATAGTTTACATATTCATTGAATATCCGAAGTTTGAACTATATCAAAACATAAAAAACTTGAAAGGTCGTATTTTCAATTTTTTTATCTTTTCTCAGTTCAGGTGGTGCTGTTACAGCCTGGACGATTCTTACCTCTCACCCAGCGCTTGCGGCCGCTATTTCGAACACGTTGGGTTTTGAACCGGCGAGAAGTAAAATAGAGTACAAATTTAACCCTTTATATCCGCATAATCTTCTAGCTGGCTGATATTTTTTGTTTTACAAAGTTATCTTGAGGAGGCATTAATGTTACATTAGGTGGGATTCAAACAAAAAAAGTACAATAATATTACCTGTTTAATTGGGTGGAACTCAACCACAAATAGTAGGATAATATTGCTTGTTGGTAAGCTGCATTTAAATTTTAACAAACACTTAGCACACGTAGAAGTAATTGTGTTGAATGTACTGAATTTAGTACGTGAAGCAGTAGGCATTTAGATTTGTTTTTTCTATGCCCTACTGCTGCTGCTGTGGGGGGCACTTTTTCTGCAGCTTGAATCAATGGATAAATTTTAACGTTCCTTTTTATTAAATTATCTTCTCGGAAAAATAAATATATATGTAAGCCCCATTTTTTGAATAAAATTCGAAGCATATAAATCTAAAAATCGATAACTTATCATTACTAACGACAGATGATCGTCATTGAGTTCGAGCATCAAATCTTTTCTCTCTATTCTCATTCAAACTCGATTTCTTGTGCGTTTGCAACCATACAAGTAATTTTATTTCATTCAAAAAACGGACGATAAGAAGGAAATTTTTTTCCCAGAGAAACGTTTCGATCGTTTAATCTGTGACAAAAACTGAATGACAAGCCTCCGCATCAGGAGAACTCTCAAGATTCAAGATGGGCGAATTAAAATGACACTTTTTCCGTGAGCTTGGCATCGTAAAACATGATTTATTTTATTTACATCCATAGCCTCCTTCTAAATAATACACGTCGTATAAATTTACAGATGTGTTTACTTGTGACGGCTATGAACGGAACGGGGGTGCGTATTCAGGTTCGTCCTTCATACCTTACAAAGCAGCGTGCGTTCCCCCGCTTTGTATCGTCATGAGTCAGTTGAAAGTAGAGAATTATTTTCAGTCTAAACAGGTTCAGAAATAAAGCAGAGTGCTTTGTAACAGACCTTGACTGATCTTATATTTTATGCGTATAGCTTCTAGAGAAACGCTGTAGTAACGTGCGCTTTAAAAAAAGGAAAGTAGCTAGTGAAGATGGTGCGATGAAGCCATCGGCTCGGTGTCTATCAGTCTCAAGTCTGACGGCGTGGGTCATAAAGCAGTTTAAATAGCGGTGTCGAGCGCACATTAACACATCTCCCGCAGAGATTTTACGACTCCAACGGGGTATAAAAGGTGTCCTTTAGCGAGCCAGGGACTGTCCCTAGGTCCGTGGGGGCTTCAGTGGAGCACGCAATGTATGGGGACGCAGGGAGGGGGTCTAGGAGCTACCATATGCCTGACGGTCTCTAATAACTGTAAGCTTGAGGACACCTGGAAGGGCAATGTGCTAGAGAATATTGAAGCTTTGAATGAGGGAGTATCTTAAAACTAAGTGCTATGTAGACCATAGGTTTCCAATCTGAGGTATCTGATACTTTGGGAGCACGGTGGATCATTTTTTTATCGTATTGATGTACAGTTGCATCAGGACGTATGCAAACTTTCAAATTTTCACTAGGGTTATACGAGGGGTGACCGGGGTCGGGATTTTAAAAGTCTCAGAGACGCTGTGCTTGAGGGCTGCTGGGATCTTAGTGCCCCAGGGACTGAGGGTGAACAGAAGCCTCGTCGTCTTGAAATAAGTAGGAATTTAGCGCTTGGAGCTGTACTACTAAAATCTAGAGTTGGCACCTGGGTGGAGGGGAAGTGGAACTGTTCATTGAAATGAAAGCTTCAAGGCTCCAGCGCTAGAAAAATCACTGAAGTTCGAAGGTATATAGAGCGCGACGGTAAAGTTATTAGACGATACCTTCAAAGATAATGTACACGATTACAATGAAATTATGAGCAAAAATTTTGAAGGAGACAACACTTCTGATAAAAATCGGGACAGGAGCTTTTGAATGGCAGGAAAATACTTTTACAACCAGTATCGAAGTACGTTAATCAGTTACTTTGTAAGGTTAAATTAACACACTTCGAATTTGAGTTGCTTGAAAATCGAATTCACTGTTAGAAAAAATAAGCTACTGAAAGAAATATACAGCATCAGAACTATTCAGGTTTTGAATAGCCAAAACTTGAGCGCTGGTGACCAAGCTGTGCTCCAATTTAATACCTGATACACGATTAGAGTTTTTAGAGTGTCAAGTTAAAATATGGTCTCCAAGGGCTTTTGTTTATCCCCCTTTCATTGTTGAACACATAATTAATAAAAAGTCGTTCAAGTTAGATAAAACCTTTCCAATTGTGTGGTTGGTGTCTAACTGAGAATATTTTAAAGTGTCGACGTATTGCTCTGGCTGGAGTTCCGGTAGTTCGGCCAGTCCTCGAGCTCAAAACATGTTGATGGTGTTGTGGTATTGCCATAATTATGAGCCTGGTTTGAGGCGTCCTTGCAGCACTCAGTGGCTAGAGTAAAAAATATTCGTAATTGTCACCGCTGCATAATATTTAGGACACCTGGGCCGTGGCTCGGGCTTTCTTGCCCGGGTCACACCGATGTGCCGCCCTTTGGTGTTACTGGATGTAGGGTAAACGGTATTAACAAGTAAACAATAAATTACCTCGTAGATAAAACTGATAAATAATAACCAGTAAATTATAATATAAATAAACAATAAGTAGGTAAGTAATAAGCTCTGTGTACGTCCCTGCGCTTTTTAGTAAGGGTAGGAACCCCTGTTCCCCCTCATTGATTTTAAAATTACCTCTCAGAGTGCGGCTCTAAGGGGCCGGGTCGGGCTAGCACGCGAGGTAGCAGGTCCGTCGCTCGAGTGCAGAGCTGCATCCATTAACTCTTCTCGTTCACTGAAGTCGCCTAGAGAAATTAGCAGCAAATGGTCTGTTTGTTTTCTCCTTTTACAGTCTGAGTTTTCCAGCTGTGTACAGTATCTTTTTAGAAATAAATGCATTGTTTGGTGCCATTTTGCAAATGTAAAATGACAATTTATTTAGATAATTAAACTAAGATTAGTATAGTAACTGCAACCGTAGCCCCATCTGGGGCACAGGATAGGCTACTGGGCTAGGTTAGTTAGGTTTGTCTGTCGTATGCTATACGACACCGTTAGGTTACCTCAGTTTTAATTAGACCTTCGGAACTTCTATCTTTCGAGCCCACTTTGCTGCTTTCCATTTTCATGATTTCTTCTCTAATTATTCTTTATCTTTTCTTCCTCTTCCTTCTTAAATTTCTGTTTCTATGCCCATCAAATCTTGTGTGGGAACACACCTGTGCCTAGGTTTCGCCTTTTTTGAAATCCATACTAAATGATGCCCACTTTTTGCTCTCTTTGGATCACATTTCATGTGACCAGGAAGCTGGAAACTAACTAATAATCAAATCGACTGCAACTGTAACTGGTAGCAGAAGCTCTCAATCTTAATGCTTTGAAATTTGTGCATATTTGAGCCAAATTTTTATTCTTTTGAATTATGTGGTGCATGAAATCGAGTTCGTTTTTCACTCTGAACTCGGCACGAGGCTGAGATAGTGTACGTTGATTTCGATGAGCATGGCGTGTTGAGACTTCACTTTATCCCATTAACACGTTGGTCGTGATGTGCGCCCTATGTGTACACGTTTCCTGCGTTAGGTTGCTCCTGAGTTAGGCTGCTCCAAAGCAAGGTTAGGTTTGAATTCGGAGACACCTTCGCATTTTGAAGTCTCAATGTTTGCTCTCTCTGTCTCTCTCTCTCTCTTTCCTCGGATTAATGATTTTAGTCATTTTAATATTCAAATATGAGGGTTGTCTTCAGCCACAAGTAATACATAAGTGCCGTCACACAAGCAAACCGTTGTTAACAGAGGAATGAATTGTTTCATTAGTGTACCCGTAGGCCAACATGTGGGGAACGTGTTATACGCGTATTGGTTTTGGAAATGGATCCTTGGAACAGTATTTCATTACGCACAATTTGTAAGGTGCTTGGTTATCTATGCGATTGCAGAGATCGTATATTCAAAAAATAAGTTATCCATTTTCAGACCGAAAGCCGGAAAGCGTGTTGAAATATACAGGGTGGGGCAGAACCGACTGAGCAGTTTAGGTTAGGTTAGGTAAGGTTAGGTTAGGTAAGGTTAGGTTAGGTTAGGCTCTGCCCCACCTAATCTTTGTAGTATAAGAAATGAAAAACAACATATTTTGTTTAATTTCTATGGACTTGGGGAAGATTTAATAACAATGTTTCGGAAAGTGCCAAGCTCGGGCACTGCTCAGTCGGTTCTGCCCCACCCTGTAGAAGCAAATTATTGTTCTCGAATGTTAAACGAATCTTACTCAAATTCACATTAAAAATTATTTCTTTTTGCTTTTATTTAGTGCATCGTATTAGAGGAACAATTGTCAGGAGGGGATAAATTTAATCTAAATAAAAATTAGAATTTACTGGGAGGCCCGGCCCATGGTGGGCAGGAAAAGGTGCAATTCTAAATAATTTTCGGCCCATATATAAGTAGGTGTGAAAACTTGCTATCATCTTGTGGATATACTTCAAGTAGAGGTGAAAAGGAAGTAACATATTGAATATTCTTAGTATAAAATAGCGGAGCATTTTGCAGAACCTCATTACGAACTAACCATTCCCATTCTTGAAATTGAATGTCGCTGTGTAATCTACTTGTAATGTGAGATATTTCATAATATTTAGGCACCATTTATTATCATTTTCTTCATAAAGTAGGTCTAAGATACGTAATTCCTCACAGCATTCCTCTTCCTGTACTTAGCATTCGGTTTTGAAATAATTTCAGTGTATGTTTTTGTCTTAGAATCTGAAGGTAAAAACCCCGACGCTCTTGGTAATAGATCGGTATGCGGACGTGCACAACAATGTGCTCTCTATTCATCATTTAGGAGGTATTCCCATCTGTGGTGCTGGGCGCCTCGCTTGAGCTGAGCAGCGCGAGATCAAGATGATCTTGTATAAAGTTTTTCCAAAGCAAAGAGTAATGAGGACAAAATGCGTCCGATTGGTATCGTCCACAACGACACGACCGCAAAAACTTGCGTACCGTTGACGCCGCGGTCGTCGGCGTAACAACCTTGCCCCGACTGCGATGCTCATGCGCTCTCAAACGATCGAACAACAGAGATTAGCTAAACGATTAATTTAGCACGAGCCTCCTTGCTACCACACACTCGCTTGACATCAAATGGGTCGGCATCATAGTCGCATTTACTGTTTTTGTGCCACTTCTTGGTCCAAGTTTGGTGCTGGGGTCGGAATATTTTATCAAGTCTGGGTATTTCTGACAGAACAGGGAAATGGAACGATCAACGAGGCTTGATAGATTCGTTTCACACTACTTTCAAAGTAAAATATTTGTAAAGCTGTTTATGGAGCTAATATGGTTTATGGTTGTCCGGTAAGTTCGTGCGATTTTTAGTAGTTCATTTTAGATGTATTTTAGATGATCGAGTTGGAAACTGGAATTTGACTGCAGCTCCATGTAGAACACAGTTCAAGCTATCTTTTCGTGGAAGGCTTGAAATCCTAACCTGTATTAATTTTGTAACTCTATATGGAAGATAAAAAATTAATTTTCTGCGCTTGATGCTTTTCCATTTCCATTATGTAAAAAATGTCTTATAAACAACCGAAGAAATATGCGCAGTTCGCGGAGATGATCCTTACCCTATCTTCAACCTATCAAAATACGCCGTTTATGAGCACCTGGTAAAGCTTGGGTTCGCAAATCGCTGCGATGTTTGGGTACCACATGACTAGAGTGAGAAGAACATTTTGGATCGCATTTCCATCTGTAATTTGCTTTATAAACAGAATGGAAGTGCACCTTTTTCGAAGTAAATTTGATAAGAAATAAGAAATGGATTGTTTACCGAACTATTCAGAGAAAACGATCCTAGAGTAAGCGACATAAGCCTCCCATAGCCACCCCAAAAGCTGGTCTTCACCCTAAGAAAGTTTTGCTTTGTGTCTGGTGGGAGTGGAAAGGAATTGTGCACCATGAGCTTCTCCCAAGTAACAAGAAAATTCTGAGAAAAAGGGCTCACAACTAGGCAAATTAAAAGCAGCAATTCAAGAAAAACGTCCAGAATTGTCCAACAAGAAAGGTGTTGTTTTCATCAAGACAATGCGAGACCACACGTTTCTTTGGAAACGAAACAAAATTGCTGCAGCTTGGCTGGGATGTATTACCCGACCCTCCATATTCACCAGATATTGCCCCTTCGGATTTCCAATTATTCAAGCCTTTACAGGTTTTAATGGCTAAAATTTCAATTCTTTGGATGATTTAAATAGATACCTTGATGAATTCTTTGCCATGAAACAACCGTAATTCTGGGACGAGAGTATTTTCAAGTTAAAGGAAAGATGGAGACGTACTGTGAAAGAAAATAGTTTATATATTTAGTTGATTCAAAATGTAAGGGCTTATATTGATTGACTTTTTCTTTCCTTTAAGAATTGGCACAAACTTTCCGGATAACCTGATAATTTTATTATCCAGATATAGTAGGTGATGCCGAAAAAGCAGCTATCGTTATCTGACATTGATAAAATAATGAAACGAAAATGATTGTTGCTTGAAATTACCTCATCTTGACTCGTGTACATGGTTCTTAAATTAGATTTTCTTCGTGTGTAAAGCAGTACTTAATTAAAGTGCGTCATTAAAAATGATATTGAGGTTATACTTTGAAAAATTGTATTATTACGGAGCATTCATGCGTACGACTTAGTCTCGTGTATGAATAAACATGGATGTCAAGCTCGTTGGTGTATCATATCTCATGGGGCACGAGTGAGGTGGTGAAAATTTGAACATTTTTTTTGTGTGCTCTGATCTATAACATGGCTGAAGTTTTTTCAAACTGACCATGAAGGGCCTCAAATTTCATGTTTTTTATCTTGTTCAATCCAAGCAGTCATCTAAATCAAGTATTCGGCCTTCGGTCACTAAATTCTTTCTACGTGCACCAGAAAATGTGTTGTATATTATTAAAAAATATTTCTCCGTGATGTCGATGCATGTGGACAATAATAACAGGCCCATACAATTGTAGCGAGCAAGAAATATTACCGTAGTTCGTTGAAGAGTGCGACCACTACATCAATACTTTTGTGTCCATTAATTAACGTTTGTTCGTGCTAGCGAGCCTCCCTATTGTGTCTTGGCTGTAATTGAATGCACGTGTTTGTCATGACCAAGTCTTGGAATAACTCAGTTGGTGCAGGGGTCTAATTGTAGGAAAAATACTGGGTAGTTCTCGGTCTCGACGTCGGGGTTTGTATTGTACACAAGAGCGCTTGAGCGTCTCTCTTCCTTATTTAACTTCTGGGTGCTAGTATGCTCAAGTGGTCTGTCTAAATTGAAAAGGTAACCAGATTCTGGGAGTTGCTGTCCTAGTTGAAAATTTTCAGTAAAAAATGCTCCTCAGGTAATTGAATTACCCCTTTTTAGACGTGCACCACCCCGCTTGAAAGGACTGTTCGACATTTGGGCTCACTTGGCGAACACTTCTGTCATCTTGAAAAGTGTGCTAGTCAGACTGAATTTTGTTTTGTGATTTTTGAAGATAGGGCTCAGTACGTGGGTATCACATCGCTGGCCTCGGGAACGCGAGAGCGTTTGTTGTTGTAGCCCGCTAATACTCGTAATTCTTTGCCGACCTTTAACCATTCTGAGCTCATTGGCCCGCCAACACTCGGAATTCTTTGCCGACCTTTAACCATTCTGAGCTTCTCATTGGCCTGCTAACACTCGGAATTCTTTGCCGACCTTTAACTATTCTGAGCTTCTCATAAGAGTAAAATGAATCTTTTGTCACATATGGTTTTCATTTATATTGAGGCCTTCACAGTCAATTTACATCTAAATAGAATAGAGAAATTTGATATTATGATCTCTATTTAGACTCGTCCCTTCTTGCTGTTCCAGAGGCCCTACGTTGGTAAAATTTCTGGAAGGCACATTTCAACTTCAACATTCTAAACACAATACACAATAAATTGGTTCGACCCCGAAAATGTTCAATTCCTTTGACTTATAAATACTGTTGAGAGTGAAGTATATATCGTACAACAAATAATTTATTCTCATGAGTACAGTGTACAAATTTATAGTTTAAACCAGAGGAAAAGTGCTGAAATACTTTTTTTACTCTGAGGACATGTCGTTTTCAGTTCATTGCGCACTCGAATCATTCACATTTTTTATTTCAGACAACCCGATTCTTCAAGATGTTAACCCAAAAAATGAAAAGACATGCAGTCATAGTTGTTTTAACAGCAACTATGATGGCTATAGGAGTCGTGAGTAGTGAAGGTCATGTCATGCCACCTTACATTTTTCCACAGGGTCT
>VOMN01001937.1:0-21005 GCA_014899125.1 Orchestia grillus
GAAGAGTACATTATCAGTAGAAAAAGAGATTTCACGTGTTATCACTTATCGCTCATAACTCAACGTTGGATTGCTTAAAACGTAGAAGCCCTACCTCCTTCTAATACCTACTTATCATGAACAAATTCTTTCCCCGAAAACAAGAATCAATAGTTGACCTAAAACTAATACCCCCAATTTTTTTTTCTTGAACAGTCGCGAAACGATGGTAGGAAACCATACGTCCGCAGGACATATTTCCGGACAGTGGCAGTCGGAAGCCACACTTGCCCTTCTAGCCATCACAGCGCAGTACTTCGCCCGATGTTCCTTGAACTTCTTTTACGAAGATGACGTACACTGCAGCAGCGTTGTTCACGAGGTGGTCCAGGCTGCTGCGACTGCTAATTTCTCCGTTACGTTCCAGGTGATGAAAGTTTTACGATTTGCGAAATTTGTTGGCACCGTCGCAGAATTTTAGTATTATTTTTGAGTGAAATTTGTTCCAGTTTTCGAGTCCGTGATTGAGATCGATCCTAATCTTAACATTTCGTGTGTTGAAACTCCCCTGCGTTCGACAGCTACTGTCATAAGGCATACTTTTGTAGTTTGTTTCGTACTTGTTGAGAAAATTCAGCTCTATTTTTGAAGTTTACCATTAGCTTATTGAACACATGTAAAATTTGAAGCGTTACCCCAATGTTAGTTAATATCTTGAAATAACAATTGCGAATTCAGTATGCATCCCTCGAAGGTGGAGCATGAACATGTAATGGCGAAAATGCCTTGATAAGTACACTGTACGCTCATCAATGCAATAAACAAGTAGGAAAATGCTGACAGAGGTTTAGTAGGAAATGTTGATTGAGTGTGCGCTGAATTCGGATTGTGCCCGACGCTGAGAGCAAAAATTATTCTGTAGAAAAATTGAATCACGAATGATTTCCCTAATCCGAAACTGAACTGAGACTGGTAGACTATTTCTCACTTTACCTCAACGGGCTCCAAATTCGTTGCTGTGATACTTGGATAAAAATTGTTGACCGCGCAGCAGATGTTATATTTTGGCTTACATTCATTTCTTGGCTTTGCTGCCGTCGAATATAAGGCGAAATTCACTGAGATGGGAAACTGCTCCTAGATACATTTGTAGGATTTCAAAACTCGAAATTCGACTTCTAACGGTATCTATATTAAACAAGGGTTGTTTAAAGTATACAAGTTAAAATAAAATGAAATTAAAACAAGGGTCTCCATAATACTCGTATAGTGGGAGAGTATTCTTGGATTGAACGTCCGAACAGAATAGATTCGAAAGGACATGGCGTCATAACCTAACCGATAGGTCGATTTTTAGTACCTTTCAAGCCGCCCTATGACGTACATCACTCCAGGTACGGTGATCGGCATTAGTGTGTGCAAGCTTTATTTGCAAAAATGGGTAGCGCTCTCAAAGTTCGAATTGAATCTCAGAGTTGCTATGAAAAGTTTGCATCCCTCTTCTGAGTGCTACTTATGGTACATGATGAACCTTGTGATCCATCAGTTCTTTCATTTTGCAGCTTCTTCGCTTCTCTGAAGGCGTACTGTCGGATCCCAAAACCTGGTTGAGCACTTCATGCGACGTGAATATATTTGTGGTTGCGGAGGGTGGGCTGTTGTCGCAGCACGCGTCAGTGGAGCGCTCCCAGGACAAAATAAACGGACATCCCCATCCTCTGTGGAACTACGAAGCGTACAACATCTTGGTACTCCTGAGCAGCCAACCGAGCCTCAAACACCTCAGCAAGTCGTATGCGTTCCGCCGTAGTAGGAGGTTTTTGCAAATGGAACTCAACGATCTAGGAGAAGTTCTATTTTACACCGACCACCCAGTTAAAGACTCTTATCACAGTCTGCTATCGTCCTTCAAATATTGGCGAGTTAATTCTGTCAATCTTTTCAGTGAAAAATTACAGAATTTTGAAGGAGCATCTTTGAGGATATCAACTTTTGAACATCCTCCTAGCGTTCTTTATGTGTTCGATACCGACAACAATATTGTTGAACGTTTGGGCATGGACATGAAATTGTTGCATGCTATGGAAAAAGCATTAAATTTCAAGTCTGTGTATATTGAAGTGAATAAGGATGAACTATGGGGTCATAAGCTACAAAACGGGTCGTGGGTCGGGTTGGTAGGAGAACTGATTAAGGATCGTGCAGACTTAGGAATTAGCAACGTATTCATCGTAGAAGGGCGGTGGGACTACATTGATTTCTCGACACCTTATGACTTTGAAAAGGGCTGTTTCGTCACAGCCTCTCCGAAGTCTCTGCCTCGTTGGACATCTCCCGTTCTTCATTTCTCATTTGAAACTTGGGAATTAATTGCCATTTCTTTCATTATTGCGATTCTTCTGCTTTTCTGTTTTGCGAGAGCTGGCACAAAAAAGAGTCCCCCAAGTACGGTTCGTTGATATTTGACTGTCTCTACGTTCTCGGTTTCTTCACAGTGAGATCACAGGAAACCAAGCCAAAGTATGGGCCGTTGAAGGTGTACCTCAGTTTCTTGGGCTTGTTTGCGACCCTGATCACTACGGCTTATTCTGCAAACCTCGTTGCTTTCTTAACCATAGTTCACAAAATGCCGCCAATAGACACCATGGCACAGCTGAAACAAAGTGACCTACGTCTTGGAGGACCAGAGTTCTGGAAAACTCAGTTTATGGCTTCGATCGACAGCGACATCCGATCGCTCGCATCCCGTTTGGAAGCGAGGTATGATCTCGAGAATCTATTCAAAAAAGTTGAAAGTGGCGAGTTTGCAATCATCGAAAACAAGCAGTATCTTGAGCTGTACGTTGCTGGTCGCTACACTTACGGAGATAGCGCAACAATCCGCATTGTACGTCAGTGCCTTTTACCGTACAGTATCGGAATTGGTCTACAAAAATTCTCACCACTTCGAGAGGCCTTTAAGATGGTAATTTTGCACATTTTTGAGTCCGGCTTGACGCAGAGATGGAAGGAAGAAACAATCGTTAAGTTCAGAGCACAATTTAAGGAGGAAATCAAGAAGGTGAAAAAACGGACACAAGATTCTCTGACCGAGCCACTGAGCATGGATCATCTTTTGGGTGTGTTCATGGTGTATGTCATTGGGCTAGGATTTGCTCTTTTAGCCTTCGGTGGGGAAACCGTTTTTGGCAGGTTTTCGAAGTTTCATAGTGTACAACAGTTGCCGCGTAAATGAAGCGGAAACTTAATGCTCAACGAAAAAAAGAGGATACATAACAAGGATACAGTACTGTTGATGTTTTCAAACGGATGGAAAATATGGTTTTTAGCTAAAATCCAAGTTTGATGCTGGTTTTATGAGAATGAGTGGTAGAAAAGCTATTTGTTCTCACCAAAAGACTTCAGAAAGGAATTCATTTTGAGTACTGGAGTTTATTCAACCTGTATCCGTGTTACCTCAACGAGATAAAAATTCCTATTGCATATGAACGAAAAGTGAAACGAGTAAAATATACTCCCAGGTGCCCTCACCTGGTAGTCTTCATTGGTAATTTTTCATTCCAAATGATGTTGTCATGAGCGTTCACTCAACGAAAGTTAGTTTAAGAACCAGAAATGTAATTGAATTGGTAACGCTGATAATTTGTATACTATATTGTATAATATATCATAGCTCAATTAAATTATGACGTAAAATGACTATTCTGCTCCTTGTACTCGACCACAACACAAAAAAACAAAAAACCTGAAATAAAATGAGAGTGCAATTAGTGTGTTTTAAATAGGTTCCTAGAAGCATCGTTATTCTAAATTTAATAAAAACTTTCGCAGATCTGAGGCTGAAAATTACTTCTGATGAATTAGATTTTATGAAACAACCGACTTCACCCAACAAGCACCAACTTCACCTAACGAACACCGACTTCACCTAACAAACACTGACTTCACCCGACAAACACTGACTTCACCCAACAAACACCAACTTCACCAAACAAACCAGACTTCATCCAACAAACACCGACTTCACCCAACAAACACCGACTTCACCCAACAAACACCGACTTCACCCAACAAACACCGACTTCACCAAACAAACCAGACTTCACCCAACAAACACCGACTTCACCCAACAAACACCGACTTCACCCAACAAACACCGACTTCACCCAACAAACACCGTTTTCACCCAACAAACACCGACTTCCCTCAACAAACACCGACTTCACCAAACAAACCAGACTTCACCTAACAAACACCGACTTCACCCAACAAACCCCAACTTCACCAAACAAACCAGACTTCACCTAACAAACACCGACTTCACCCAACAAACCCCAACTTCACCAAACAAACCAAACTTCATCCAACATACACCGACGTCATCCAACGAACACTGATATCACCCAACAAACACCATAACCAAGCAAACACCGACTTAATTTTGATTGACTGAGAAAGACAACACGAAAATAATGTTTGAAGCATATGTTATGCTTAGAGCAGATGAAACTGAGTGGATTTTTGTGTTATTTTGACCATTCCTGCGACCTCAACGAGCTGAGCGTAGTGCTTCTGCTTCATGTAATAAACATCGTGAAAAACTGTGCGGCTCAGCGAGTCGAGCTAATTAAATTCCTTACCTTGTTTGCAAGGAGTTTCAATTTATGTTGAAGAACTTTAATCACGTAAGTCCTTACCTTGTTTGCAAGGAGTTTCAATTTATATTGAAGAGCTGTAATCCCGTTCGGATGAAATGAACATAATTCTTTGCGTAAACAATGCTTAAATTTCAACGACTGTTTTTTGAACCTCGATTCTCATCAGAGCGCTTTCAAAGTTTTGGTTTAATTGTACACATCATATAACTGGATAAAATTGCCCTATTGATTGATGAATTGCAATGAAATATGCGTTGCCATAAACATAAATTAATTCGAAACACCACGGAAGGGATTTAAATTAGAATGATCTGAGTCTTCTACCTAAGTTGATTTAGTTTGTGTAAAAGTTATTGGACTTTCTGCCATGATTTCAGAGCTCCACAAAAGCAACAAGCTTTTCAAATTTGTGATTATGTTTGTAACACATTTGAATCAATCGTTAATATTATTCAACTATCAAACTTTGAAAACGTAAACTTTGGCTTTGAAATTAGCATCGTCCCATCCAGTTGCTTGAGTGAACTTTTTCAACGAAGGAAATAGTACAAAAACACCTTCGAAAAGTTTTAATAAAACATCACTTGCCTTCCAACGTTCTTTCAGAGTTCGAGTATGATCCACATGCAAAAATAGGGTAGCAAACTCTTCAGTTTACTCACTTAAGTCAAATAAATAATTTTCAATGTCCAGTATCGAACAAAGATACGGGACATTACTGACCTAAAGCAAAGGATTACTGATGCCTTGCCACAATTGATGAGGCTGTGCCACAGCGAACATGACAGGAAATCGAGTACCGTCTTGATGTGCTCCGTGCACGTAATGGAGCCCATGTAGAAGTCTATTAAATGGGGTGAAAAAAACTTTAATAAATACTGAATACAATGGAACAAATCTGAAAAAAATGTCTTATCAATTGGATTTGTAATACATTTTTGAAATAGTAAAGAGACTTTATGAACACCCTGAATAATGCCTCGCATGTCATGACTGAACAAACAGTACTGGAGTAAATGTTGTTTTTCGTGCGCCCTGCACGATATACCTTTCTTTTTAATTGTATCGTTTTTCTTGGCATTTGAAATTGAAGCTTAGAAAACGTAGGGTTAAGTCCTTTAACTGATTAGCAAGGCCGTTTTCGAGATAAACTAGTAAAAATATAATTGTTGATCAATTTACCAACTAATGATCTGAGCGGAGAAAAAAGGCATTTTAACATCTCGACGACGGCATATTCAGGGGAGCAACAACGATTTTCTTCTTTTGCTCAAGGGCGGAAAAATATAAATTCAAATTTGCTACACAGAGGGGCAAAATTTCCCCGGGGCATGAATGTCAGCACGAGAAGAAAACTCCGTGAAGGTACAACACGAATCTAAATCTCCTCACCACACAACGGCTCCACACAATGACAACGCGAGTGGTGAACAAATGTTACCTTAGCTCTGTGTCTCGTAATATCTTCCGCGTCGCCTGCGCGTGTCAACATCCGGAAATTAGGTCCAGACCAGAGTGTCCTGCGAATAAAAGAGAGGTCACCTTAATGAAGATTCTGGACCGCCAGACCAATGCAACAGGCCTGCAACAAATCAGCAGAAAGAAGGTATTGGTCAGAGTGCAATAGATATGGTCATCACACTATAATAATATTTAGTGTTGCTTTCTTACTTGGTCCGTCCATTCGTCTCTTTGTCACGCTCTTGAGAATTTAAATAGGAGAAAATTCCCGGGTCCGCATTTATAACTGTCCGAGAAGGCAGACTGTCCGAGAAGGCAGTCTGTCCGAGAAGGCAGTCTGTCCGAGAAGGCAGACTGTCCGAGAAGGCAGTCTGTCCGAGAAGGCAGACTGTCCGAGAAGGCAGACTGTTCGAGAGGGTTGTCCGTATCAGTGAGCCCTCAAATAACAATATTTCATGATAGATTTTACAATACTTCATGATAGATTTAACAATATTTAATGATAGATTTACCGTAAGTAAGAGGGCATCTGAAGAAACTAACATCATTTGTCCCACCTCTTCTGGCGAGGCGCGTCCACTAATTCATAATGACCAGCATTCCTAAAAGAGTACTAAAAAAACAAAGTGAAATTTAGAAGCCGATGGAAGACTATGTTACCCTTGAATAGGTATATTTGTTTGCACCGTCACCGGGGTACTCATCTTAACTGGAATTAAAAGTAGCCACAATTTTGTTTAATTAGTGAACTAAGAGATACATTCATTTCTTTGATTTTCTTCAATGCTAGTGAGAAGGAACGGAGTGAAATCAATCATGAAGAGGTTTCCTAGCCAGGCCTGCTGGCGGAGGCTGGCCCGGTGCAGTGTGCGAAATATGCATTTGGTGAGATGAGAAGGCAGTAGAACTCTTTTTGCATTGTGTACTGTAGGAAATTGACTTTTTTTGGATTGGTTAATTCATATAACGTTAGAATGCGTTTACGAAGTCGTTGTTTACTTAAATCTAGTTTCTGGTATAATTTCCTGACTATATTATGATTCACTTAATTAGCTTATTGTTTGTTTCTATTTTAGAAATCGTTTGTATATTCGTACGTATGTTCGTCGTTCCAAATGCCGATTGCGTGACAGATATGAACTTATTGAACCAGCATTGCCTCTTATGTCGTTATCAGCATTGACTGTTATGTCGTTACCAGTAATGATTGTTGTGTGGTTACCAGCATTGCCTGTTATGTCGTTATCAGCATTGACTGTTATGTCGTTACCAGCATTGACTGCTATGTCGTTACGAGCATTGACTGTTATGTCGTTACCAGCATTGACGGTTATGTCGTTACCAGTATTGACTGTTATGTCGTTACTAGCAATGACTGTTATGTCGCTACCAGCATTGACATTGATGTCGTTAACGAACACATGTGAAATCAAATTGGGACACAAAACAGACGATGAATTTAAAAATGTAAAACATGTCTTTTTCAGGAGGTATTCCACGTGCGACCGCAGTTTTACAATGGCTCTCTCTTCAAGCAGGAATTTGCCGACTTAGAGAGCTCGATTTACAACTTGAGATTATCAAAGTAGGAGCAGCATTTGATGGTCAAGGCCATAAAATAAACAACTTATTCCACGAAACAAAATTCGCATCCATATGCCGTAAATTATTCAAATTGGCGCTGTCTCGCACTTGTTTTTTTTTATCAGCGAGAAGATTACCTGTCGCTATCTTATCTTTCCAGATTACAGCTTGTGAAGTTGATGAAAAATATGTCGTTTTTGACCAAGATTCGTATTTCAAAATCTGTTTTTTAGTGAATGAACGTTTTTCCGAAGTTTTAGGTGTTCAGGCACATATGTACCTGGAAGTCCAATTTTTGTCTTACTTCAGAAGCAGAGTCAACAACACTTACTGATTTGGGCAGGCAAATTTGATTCAAAATCAATAAGTATTACTCGCGACGTAACATCATCAGTTCGGTGCGTCACGAACATTCTACGTCTAACGCAACACAGGCGATCCGAAAAAATGAAAATTTTTGAAAATCCTTTGAAAACTGAGAAATTCAAACACAAAAATGTTATCAATGGCAATTGAACCACGGCAATTTCCTTTTTAAGAGAAAGTAATCTAACTTATCAATGTTTGTTAAAATACTTGTTGAAACTAAATTATAAACAACTATGCATTGCAAAAGCTTACGTCTCTAGGTGCCTGTACATATGTAGGGTTTGCACTTTACAAATAGATACACAAATGTATTTGAAAGTTAATAATAAAGGTTTGGCTGTTATTCACAAAATACATTTCCATATTATGTTAATAATATGTAAATGCATGTTATATTAATATAAAGTTATATGTAAGCTGTGTAGCCGGCAGAAGATATTTAGATTAATTCCCATTTTACACAATATTGGTAGCTTGAGAACAATTTTTGATAACTTAATTAAATCAATAAGATTTTCGCCCCTTTAAAGAGCTACTTTATAAGCACATCTATATGTGAGATTTTAATGCACGCTGATCCATACAATGAACTCGGATCGTCACTAAATTGAAGCTCAAAAAAAGCAATGATGTGTAACAGTTTTCTTGGATTTTTTAAGCTCCTAATGACAAAACTAAAGGAACGGGAAACGAGCGTCGAGGGAAAAATTGTTTGATTTCAAATCCAAATTTTCAGTTTTTTCAGAAATTATTTACTCCATCATTAATTATTCCGGACACTGACAACGACAAACTAAAAACGAATGACTTGCAGGAATACGGACCTGCGTGAGAACCAAGATTACATCGTCCGAAAAAGAACAATGGTACAATGCAATTCATTAAACACGCTTCGATACGATCGTTTACTTTAAAGCACCCGCTGATAAATCCCTGGTTTATTATTAAGGGCTCATTTTATGCCGAGGCTTCTTAAACAATTTTAACCGTGAAGCTTAAAGTGCCAGATGGAATCATCGTTTATGTTATTATTCACGACGTGGGAAGTGTGAAGCAACAGGAATATAATCCCCAAGGTATCGAATTACGATAGTGACGATCGTGCGTCTTATTACGCAAGAATAAGAAATGTGCATCATCTAAACAGTGGTCTAAAATCTTCCAAATGATGTGGTCAGTTAAATGAATTTCTGCAAGTTTCGTTTACGATTTTTTGTAATCACACGACAAACGACTTCGACTGTAGTTTAATTTGGTTTAATTTCAATTTAATTTGTACAATTTTCTTCCACAGTTAGCTAAAATTTTCATACACTTTCATATTACATTTTCGAGCAATTTTATGTATGCTCCGGTGGTTTGCTTTTGACATTCTTTCATGCGTTTTTTTCGGCCGTCTAGTGCTGAAAATATTTGCTTTTATTCAAACGATTTTTTCACATTCACCCGATGGACAAAATTGTGAAATTCGTTAATTACCCAATTGAAAATGTGAATGAGAAACTAGTCTAGTTAGGCCGTGAAACAGCTGGTCAAGCACGTTCCTGTAAAACTAATGCTTAAAATTTGTTTGTTCATTTTAAATGCATATAAATTGTCTCTGGCTCATCATGATTCACAAACTATGCGAAATTCCATTGCGTTGTTCGTCAAACAGATTTTCTACGAAACTTCATTTCAGAGATAAAGTTTACCGAAAGACGTTACTTTGAAGTTCACGAAACACAATGGTGGACCCCTAATTCAGACGCATGAAACTTCCATAACCTAACCTAAGTATGGAAACCTCTCATTTGAAGTTTCGTCTACACACTCGTATGGGAGACCTCGAGCGGATTGGAAGGATTTTTCATGTTCATCACTTCCATGCATTGCCAGGCAGCTACAGGGGCATCATTTCCATGCAATGCCCAGACAGCTACAGGGGTATCACTTCCATGCAATGCCAGGCAGCTACAGGGGCATCACTTCCATGCAGTGCCCAGGCAGCTACAGGGGCATCACTTCCATGCAATGCCAGGCAGTTCCAGGGGCGTCATTTCCATGCAATGCCAGGCAGCTACAGAGGTTTAAGNCATGCAATGCCAGGCAGCTACAGGGGCATCACTTCCATGCAATGCCAGGCAGTTACAGGGGCATCACTTCTATGCAATGCCAGGCAGCTACATGGGCATCATTTCCAAGCAATGCCAGGCAGTTACAGGGGCATCACTTTCATGCAATGCCAGGCAGCTACAGAGGTTTAAGAACAGTTACAACGCTTCGGGAAATTGATAGGCCACCAAAGACACAAACAAACAGACAATCAAAGACAGGTGCATTGGAAGGGAGTTAATGTTGCCTATCTACAACTATAAGATTTAGATTTCAATGAAGGATGATTTTGTATTTTTTAGGTGTTGGGGAAGCTATTTCACCATCGTCGTCAATTGACAGGTAAGCTATCCTCCCTTATATATTTTGCGTGTTTGATCAGGAATGTGGCCAGTCAGGGCAAGAGAGAAGTACGTTAAGTAGATAAAAAGAGACTTTTCACGTCTCACGTTTCCGCGATCGAAGTATTTATTACATTTTGACCGGAGAGCGAATGTGTTTGAGAAGTTGCGACGGGAGGGAGCTTAGGTATACGGCTAGGACGAGGTGGGAGGGAGCGGTGCCGAGTGGGGAAGTGGCAAGATGTGGCTTGGAGGAGTCAGAGATTGTTCTGAGGTGGGGTAGACTGAGATGGTTTGGACACGTACTGAGGACGGCAGATGGAACTATCTTCCATATATTAATACACTTGAACGCACGTACCGTCACGGTTCGCCACTTTTCAAGTGAAACTTTAGGTCTCGAGCGAAGTATCCTGTATACGGGTTGCATGTNGCTGGTTTATCTAAAGTTTGTTTATCTAAATTTCCGTGAATTTTTCACGGGTCCTGCTAGTGTCAAATAAGAGAGATGGAGCTGCTGCCGGTGGAAGGTCGAAGGTCTAGGGGTAGGTGCCACAAGAGGTGGAGGAATGGGATACGAGCACATGCAGGTGCTGAACACCAGCTTGGAACTGGCGTGAAATGGGTCGTGAAGGACAACTGTCGCCCGTCCACCCCATAGAATGGGAAAACACCGACCTCAAAGGAATATGGTGATGATGATGATAATTTTGATTCAAATCTCACTACCAAAGCGTTTTGTGACAAATTTTCACAGCAACTTAATTAAAGCGAGTTCGTATGGAACCACGTGGGGAATCTCCCCTGAGGGCATACATGCATTTCAAACTAACTGCGTCTGTACTGAACTACTTCAGTAACAAAAATCGCAGGGAATTTTTTTCGTGGATGTGCTTTAAATATTCATACAAGGACGTGTTCGAAGAACTCCATGAAGCAGTGGCCGTTGCACAATGGCAACCACGGGGAACAGCACTGCTTGCTTGCGCAGGCAACCTACCTGGGAGGTCTTCGACTGGAGTTTGGAGAGCTGGATGATGGTGGACGAAGGTAAGTCTGGGTACGTGCAGGGTGTGTGCTGCAGGAGTGGTGTAAATGCGAGTTGTAGTGTTGGTAGCAGGAGATGCAAGTATGTAGTATTCGCAGTGAGGTAAATTGAGCCTTGGTGATGATCGTGATGGTGTTTGTGACGGTGGGGTTGATGTTGATGGTGATGATGGTGTTGGTATTGTTGACGATGACGATGATGATTATCAAGATTGTGTCGTTACTGTTGGTGATGATGATGATATTGCTTTGTTAATGATAACTTTTATGAAGACGATGATATTGATTGCCATGATGGTTATGAGTATGGTGATTTTTAATGTTGATGATAATGATCCTGATGAGTGTCATTTTCTTTCAAGAATTCTATTTTATACTAAAATATTGTATTGAAAAAGTATGTTTGTATTTGCCCTCTCAGTTTCCACAAGCTGTCTGTGATAACAATACCAAGCTCGGATTGTTTCGAAGTATTGATAACTTTAAAAAAAAGGGACTCTACGGAGAGTGTACCGTGGCTGATCAATTAAACATCTGATTATTAAATATTATTGAGAGTCTGCTTTATAATTAGACCTACCCTTGCCTTTTCAACCATGTCCCATTTATCATTTATGTATTTGCACGATCCACTCATCTTTTAAGAGTGGATGTTGTTTTATAATACATAACTGGTATTCTGATTAAGCAATTATTGGTTGACATGAAAGCTACTACTTTAGAATTATTTTTGCATTATGTTTTACATCCATATTACATTTTCTTGACTAAATATTGAACAGCGCATTACGATTAATTTACGCCAGAAGCCGCTGGGTACAAGGAACTCAACCGAAAAACCAAAAGGTATATACTTTGTATGTGACCAACTTTTGAATAAACTATTTTTCTTTTTTCTTTCTTTCTGAAATTTCCCAAGGATTATCATCTCCGTACCTACTTCCAGTAGAAAATATCAAAAATTGACTCGTTATTTCTTCAGGTTCCGAATTCTTAAATTGTATTCCCTAATTTTGGACGTTGCTGTAGGATTTATGCTCAAATACTGCTACTTTTTATTGCGGCAGAAGGGATGCATTTCGAGGTGGTCCACTCATAAAAAAGCATTGTGTTACATTGAGGATTTCTTCAACCTAATCCTCGCACTTCGAGGCAGTCAGGCGCTGATAAAATCTACGGAAACTAACCCCTACTTTGGTGGTGTCTTACTTCATTTATGCATTTTGCCAGCTTTTAGTAGTTATTAGTGAATAAATTCCAGATTACTTATGTGAGAGTGATAGCCTGAATCTGATCTGTAATCTTTTGCTTAGTCTGCCCCAGAAAGTAGCACGAATTCTAGCCGAAATATAGAAAATGGTTTCTGCAGCTCCTAACATTTTCAAACGCCGAATATTCATCTAGAAGTTTTGCATGCTGATTTTTTAACCGATATTCAAATGAGTTTTAGCTTTTAAATTTTATCTATATACGTTAGCATATCCGTTAGCATATAAGTAATTATGGGTCTTTCATAATTTCGATTGCTTAATTCAGTCTTTGTTTTCAAAACCCCAAAGGTCTCCTGTATACATAAATACATGTTAGATTCAATAGATACGATTAATTAAACATATATGAATTTTTTCTATCATCTGAGGGTTATTTCATCTTTCCAAACCTCTTAGCAGAGGGGTCGAGGGCAGCCCTTCGTCCTGCATAGTCTTCAATTCCCAGCCATGGCGCACTATTCTCAAATGATAGTTTTATCGCACAGAATTTTCAAGTCCTGTCGTAGATATTTTCAAGTCCTGTCGTAGATATTTTCAAGTCCTGTCGTAGATATTTTCAAGTCCTGTCGTAGATATTTTCAAGTCCTGTCGTAGATATTTTCAAGTCCTGTCGTAGATATTTTCAAGTCCTGTCGTAGATATTTTCAAGTCCTGTCGTAGATATTTTCAAGTCCTGTCGTAGATATTTTCAAGTCCTGTCGTAGATATTTTCAAGTCCTGTCGTAGATATTTTCAAGTCCTGTCGTAGATATTTTCAAGTCCTGTCGTAGATATTTTCGAGTCCTGTCGTAGATATTTTCGAGTCCTGTCGTAGATATTTTCGAGTCCTGTCGTAGATATTTTCGAGTCCTGTCGTAGATATTTTCGAGTCCTGTCGTAGATATTTTCGAGTCCTGTCGTAGATATTTTCGAGTCCTGTCGTAGATATTTTCGAGTCCTGTCGTAGATATTTTCGAGTCCTGTCGTAGATATTTTCGAGTCCTGTCGTAGATATTTTCGAGTCCTGTCGTAGATATTTTCGAGTCCTGTCGTAGATATTTTCGAGTCCTGTCGTAGATATTTTCGAGTCCTGTCGTAGATATTTTCGAGTCCTGTCGTAGATATTTTCGAGTCCTGTCGTAGATATTTTCGAGTCCTGTCGTAGATATTTTCGAGTCCTGTCGTAGATATTTTCGAGTCCTGTCGTAGATATTTTCGAGTCCTGTCGTAGATATTTTCGAGTCCTGTCGTAGATATTTTCGAGTCCTGTCGTAGATATTTTCGAGTCCTGTCGTAGAGATTTTCGAGTCCTGTCGTAGAGATTTTCGAGTCCTGTCGTAGAGATTTTCGAGTCCTGTCGTAGAGATTTTCAAGTCCTGTCGTAGAGATTTTCAAGTCTTGTCGTAGAAAATTCTCAACTATCGGTTGCAGTCGAGAATTGCAATCTGAAGCTCGTTGCGTAGAATACTCCGGTGTACATATTCTAGTGATGCATGGGTGGAGGATTTTCAGATGAAATCAATTAACAGGCGCCAATCAAGGTAGCAAATAATCCTTGTCAAAAGCGAAATCTGCATTCAATATTTCCTGAACGTCTAAATCAAACAGCCTATCCTACGAAGCCCCGAAGGTTCGGAAGAGGAATATTTGAAAATTTACCATGTGCAGAAAATTCGTTAACTAAAGAACACTTAATGACTCTGATTCCTGCGTTATGATTGCTAAAATGATAGACCAATGACGCGAATTTTAAGTGTTCATTTTAATTTCACGCAGCCTTTCCCGCGCCTTCATAAAAAAGATTAAGACTTTAATGCAGTATGAAATACAGATTCTTCAATAGAAGGAATCATCGAAACGAAGCTTGTTAATCGAACTTTTTGAAATGCCGATCTGTGAATGATTCCGTTAGGTAACTTTCGTAGCAATTTTGATGGTGACCAGTTTTAGCTGCATATTGATTGTCGCATAATGACTATCTATTGTGCAGAACATACTATGTAGAGACTGAACTACTTTTCGCTAATGTATCTTTTTTCCTTTCCTTCAGATGCGTTCATGTTTCAGTCGACGCAAGAAAATGCAACATAATACAACAGAAAAGAGAAGAAAATGTAGCTTAATACAACAGAAAAGGGAAGAAAATGTAACTTCGTGGGACGTTGTGGGAGAAATGGATTCGGGCCGTTCGAGGTATGTGACTTTTTCTGTTGGCTTTCCACGCACGCGTCCCTTGCTGCCTCAATAGTTCTTGTTATTTACTTAAGTTTGTTCGTGCGTCAGTAGCAGGGATTTGATCAAATTCATCCGTTTTTGTTTGCCAATTAGTGGCAGTGGCACGGATAGTCGGGCCTCAGTGCATCAGACTACGTCGCACCGAAAGAAAAAGGACGATTTAGCATGGACTGTAGAAAATGGGGAATCTATACCCAAGGTATTTTACCACACAGGATCCCCTGCACATTGAAACAGTAAATTGAGAACGAAGAAAAAGAAAAGATGAAGAAGAGATAGCGAAGACGATATGAAAATAAAAAGTAGAGTGGGCACAAAGGACAGAAGTCACGAAAGTCTTTTAATAGGTGAGGTAACCTAACAAATTTAACTAACCTAACCCTATTGCCTATTCAATTCCTGCATGCAAATAGATGTTGATTTTAATCAAAAAACTACTGGAAATACAATTGAATTTCACGATCGCCGCTCGGTAGTAGAGAAACGAACGAATTTCATACAGCTCAGCAATTATTTAATCTGGTATTTACTTCATTAAGTACAGCCATCGGAACCGAAGCCTACCTGTTTTGTACGAGTACCATTTTAGCTTTCTTTTTAACTTAAAATACAATTCTTTTTCGTGAACTAGAAGAACGGTCTCGCGTACCCACTACGTTTTTATGCATCTTACCCTCAAACATTCTCAGTATCTTTTTTAAATGCACGGATCAACACCTTGAAAATGTACATTTCCAACATACTGCTCACGATCTCGTTCCGTTGAGTGCCGGAGAACACGCTTATATGAAGCATATTTTAATAAGTAATGTACTCACACTTCACATGAATTATTTCTGTTATAAGCGCGTGCCAATTGGTTACGCAAACAAATTTATTTTACTTTATGAGTGGCACTAAAAGTGAAACTTCGTTTATGGGACTAAAATACTGCGACTAATACTGCGACTAATACTGCGACTAATACTGCGACTAATACTGCGACCAATACTGCGACCAATACTGCGACCAATACTGCGACCAATACTGCGACCAATACTGCGACCAATACTGCGACCAATACTGCGACCAATACTGCGACCAATACTGCGACCAATACTGCGACCAATACTGCGACCAATACTGCGACCAATACTGCGACCAATACTGCGACCAATACTGCGACCAATACTGCGACCAATACTGCGACCAATACTGCGACCGACACTGCGACCGATACTGCGACCGATACTGCGACCGATACTGCGACCGATACTGCGACCAATACTAAGACCAATACTAAGACCAATAAAATAAAACTGAGACCAATAAAACAAATCTGCGACCAATAAAACAAATCTGCGACCAATAAAACAAATCTGAGACCAATAAAACAAAACTGAGATCAATAAAACAAAACTGAGACCAATAAAACAAAACTGAGATCAATAAACCAAAACTGCGACCAATAAACCAAAACTGCGACTTATAAACCAAACTGCGACTAATAAACCCAAACTGCAACCAATAAACCAAAACTGCGACTATTAAACCAAAACTGCGACCAGTGAATTAAAACTGCGAGCAATGAACTAAAACTGCGAGCAATAAAACAAAACTGAGACCAATAAAACAAAACTGAGACCAATAAAACNGAATGATCCAAGACTGTGACGAATGATCCAAGACTGTGACTAATGAACCAAGACTGTGACTAACGGACCAAGACTGCGACTAATACTAATTTCCTACGAAATTTGAGACGAGATTCAATCTGCGAAATTTTCTTCCCGTGGATATGTTCATATTTGACTAAGGGGAAATGAACAAAATTGTTTTGATCATGTGTATTTACATAGCACATACAAGTATGATCTTGCTGAGGTAACATTACGAGCAGACGTTAAATGATGCTCATGTTTCTATGAAGAACCCATGTAAATATATTAGGAATGAACACGGAAATTTTATCAAATATACATAAAAACTTTGCTTATTTCGTTTGGACTGACTGGGTGCGTGAGCCAATCAAAACGTTCGAGGGCCTCATTTTAGATTTAGCCAATCAAGAAAGATGTCCATTGAAGTACCGTTTATATGTACGCCATTTTTGATTGAAATTACAATTGGGTTCTTGTCGCAAAACTGAGAAATTAAATACAAAAATTCTTAATCGACTGTAGATATTAAATGTGACGCAGTTTTTAAACACGGTGTGAACTGAATGTTGATATTGGATATTGATGTCCCAGGTTCCGTACTTTTTTATTGACGGATAACTATTTTGCTGCATTTCATTTCAATTTTTCTTAATAAGCTCTTGGTCAGTTCTCTAGCAAAGAAATTACGATACGTCGATGAGGGACACAGTGAGCTGAAGCGCACGTGCGTGCAGGTACCGAGGTTAATTGGGTCACACCTGGAACATGGGTCACCTCAATGTGTCCTCCTGAGAGATGCGCTGCGTTGAAACTTACTACTTCCAATCTAAGAACGTTTTTGATTATACCAGAAATTCGTTGCCAACACTGCTCGAAATTTAGTCGTATATGTTGACACACAAAGGCAGGCATTTGTCAGATTTACAATTGGTAGACTGAAACAGAAAAATTTAACAGATGACGATCATACAAGGGGTACTTCAAAGTCTCGTCTCGTGGGACTGTACAAAATAACAATTTTACCATAGAAATCTTAATCTGGGCGAAAAATTTATCAAGTGGAATAAGTCAGGCAACGATATAGGCCACTGAGCGCTGCGTAATCTTTGCTAACTCATTTTCTACTTCGAAATGGAAAATGCTTGAGCACTTTGGAGAAGCAGGAACTCTTGGAAGTAAAGAGGGATTAATTACGCCACAGCCGTAAATAAATCCTTAAATCAAATGAATAATCTCTAATCTTTGGGAGAGGAACTTAAGAAATAAATGCGTAAAGCTAGGTTTCTGATTATGCCAGTCCAAGAAGCGTCGTTACTGATCAGTCAACAATGATATATCATTATTAAGAATGTGGTACTGTGCGAGTACGGAGGGCATTCTCATAGCTATTCTGAACTTTGGACAATTAATTTGAAACGGAACGAACTGTTCGAAGCGAGTCAAATTCAGAGATTACTTTTTTATATTCAATTTTTCTACGTTTCAGTAAGGTACTGTTGAATTGAATGCAATTTTAAATTTTGGAGAGCAAAATTTAAGGTATGCTACATGTGCAGTTACATAGGTCGCCAGGTATTCAGAAAAGCACAGTTAAGCGGGCCAACTTACATTTGAACAGACATCGCCTCTTTACAGAGTTCTCAAACAACAGATCCTAAAAATTATCGCTGTACATTCTTGCACTTACATCAATGTGGACGTGGATATTTTCTACGCGCTGGGCTGATGTAGGATCATTCACCGATTTATAGCAACTGATCCTAATATGGCAGCCATGTGCGCTTACAATGCGTTAACAAATGCCTGTTAATGTGAACAATCACTCCATATTTCCTCCGTGAGGTTGACGATGGAGTGCACATTTTTTTATCCTGATAGTAAGTACAACGCGTAAAATACTAAGGCATAAATGATAAGACTGTTATGTACCCTCATAACTTGGGATTTAGAAATCAAACTCCCGCTGTCCTGTAAACTCTTGGAGTATGTCTCATAAATAATGGCTGACCTCAGTAATAATTGCATTTTTACTTGTAATTCTCTCAAGTTAACTGATATGCATAAAACTGTTACGTTATTCGATTGATCACAACCATGCGCAAGACTCCATGGTAACGTCTCGTAGAAGTCGCATAAATGCATCGGCTGAAATTGTGGCCATATTTTTAACAGTTTTCCGTTCATGTGTACAGACAATTTAAGAAAAAGTTAGTGTACACAAGGACATACTAGGTTCATCCTCCACTGTACTGCTCTGTATGCAGCAACACGAAATGTACATCAACGAAATCATATTAGCGAAGTTCAACACTAATTTTCGATCCATCCATGTTTAAGTCCCGAGTATAAAACACTGGATCAAAATAAATTCGATGGCATAATTTCACAACTTATAACTCCTGCTTAATTGATGCCCGTTAATAGTCATTGCACTCAATTGTTTGGTAGACTTCAAATAGTCGCTATAGGCCGCGGCATTACGCTTTGCACTCCGTAATGATAGTATGCGGGTCTTTTTAAATCATCTAATTTAACAATTCATAGTAATAATTCAAATAAGCCTGTCATTATCGGTCGAAAGTTAGCAGCAATTTAGTTGTAACTAATGCATGACACGTGAACTGTTGCTGAACAACACATATTGATTGCACTAACGCGGTTACCAACGCTCTGTTAACTTTGATGAGAACAGAAATAGTTGTTCCCTTCAAATGACTGTTTAGTAACCATGCATATATGCGACACTGGGCGTAATGAGTTTTACAGTAAATCTAAAGAAAACGAGAACAGACGACAAATTGTGATATTTACGATAGAGCGAGTTATAGGCAAGAAGGACGGTATATATAGGAATGAGTTTCATTTAGAAGGCATCTCACTTACTACTACTCTTACGAATTAGATTTAAAAGTAAATAGAACAGTTAGTTGCCTATCACAGCTCTAGTTCTCTCACTACATACTTATTTGCAATCTGTACAGTGTTGGATATTATTTTAATATTGTAACAAAGATATTCGGTGAAAAATAGTACGGTGCATGAAATTCATTTTCCACACTAACTACAGCAAGTCCTGTACTTCTCATTAATGAACTTCAAACTTTCATGAACAGGAACAGAGTTGAAGAGTGACTAAGTTTTAGTGAAATTTTCTCGTGGTACAAAATTTTAAAATGGAAGGTCTCACTCGTGCTCCAAATCGCTACTCTAGCCATTCAATGGAAGAATCTAGTTCTGTAGCAGATACTCTTCTAAATCCACACAGATTTCAAAGACATTTCTGAACCAATGGAGCAGGGAGCTCTCAAGTTCCTATGTCAGTCACGGTTGTCAGTTACTGAATTAATGCATTCTTTAGCGATGGTAGAGGAGCGTAGCCTACATGACCATGACGTTTCGAACCCAAAGAGTAAATACAACAACCGCTTATATTTTGACCGTCTTCAAACATTTTCAGTCAATTTTAGAATCCTGTTTAGACATGGTACATACCGACAGGAATAAATCCTGCTTGAAAGTGATGTGAAGATACAAAACCGTTGTTTACGCCAATGCAAAGGCACTTCAGGTGTAGTTGAGGTGTCCGGTCTCACAGCTGATGAGCTTTTCCAGATATTCTTCCACTAATTGACATTTACTTTTCAACAATTAGTATGTCCTGAAGGCCATCAACTTCAATTGATAAAAAACACATAAAAACCAATTGCTGATATTTGACTTACGTGTTGAGAATGTGACAGAATTGCTCTTCTTTCCAGTTACACTCCTTTAGAATTTAATTCCAGTCATCAATATAGCAAAACTTATTTGATTATCGGCTTCAGTACGCTGGGTTTCTTTCAATGGGCACTATTTCTAAGCTGAAAGCTCCTTTCACTTTAGCATAGCTGTTGAATGTAACAACGTGACGTAATTACTAACAATATCTATGACTTTGTGGTGCATAGCCAGCTCACTTACGACACCTTTTATGGAACTTTTTAGAACTTCGATCGGGTTTTTTTTTGTTACAAAAGCACCTGCAGATCTTTTCAAACTAACAAAATTCTAATAAACTAATTAAATTTGAACTTGACCAAAGTCTTAGATAAGGAAGTGCATGATAAAGAATAGCATAGGTGCTCTCTACGGCCAAATACATCGCATGTTTCAAATTTTACCAACTCATCACTCTTCGTTTCTTATCTCTAAACTTCGAAGTTTTTGAACTAACCGCGGCTTTGACTGAAACAGAAGGGCGAATACGGAATAATTCCACAGAAGTGTAACTGAAAATTGCTCAGACGGCAATATTGGCCCGTTGCCTTCTATCTTGAATATCTTGAATATCTTGAAGTTGTTTGGGCC
>VOMN01001938.1:0-18866 GCA_014899125.1 Orchestia grillus
TCCCTCCCTTTCTCTCTCTTCCTCCTCCCTCCCTTTCTCTCTCTATTTTCCTCCCCACTTCTTTTCTCTCTCTATTTTCCTCCCCCTTCTTTTCTCTCTATTTTCCTCCTCCCTCTCCCTCCCTCTCTTTTCTTCAAACGCTTGCATCCTTGCCAGCATTTTTTGCGTCTTTTTATCTGGAATTCAGACGTTGCATATTGCGTCATATCTCCTGGGCTTCAACGCACTCCTTGACACTTGTTTTGGCGGATATTCTTCAAAGGACTCAGGGTGTCCTGCTCGCTCGTACTCAGAGTATAACTGCGACGCTTCAGAAGTGACGGTTAGAGTATTGTTCAAATGTATTAGGGAATGCTCGTTGTGTAAAGGAATGTATTGTGAGACTCAAATTTCCTGTCGGCCGCTTTTCTACGAGAGAGTCTATTCATTTAGTCATATCTGTTGCTAAAATATTTCTTTACTGCCATATTTCTGGAAATAGTTTATCGTGAATTGAACTTTTTATATCTGTCTTCCGTTATCTTTAGCTCTTATTTTTGGCGTTATCAGTTGCGAATCTAATATCTTGTAATTTACTCTAAGTTGACTCCTGTGCGCAGAGTAGGCACAGAGTTCTTCACTGTCACCGAGACTTACCGATGAAATTGAACCATTCGTGCGCCGCATTCGAAGATTTTGATGTGTTCCTCGATACTTTTGACGTACGATTGTTCTTCATGTGTCTGATTCTCGGACGAATTGAGGATTCCTTGAATTCGAGTTCCGCAAAAATGACATGGCCATTTGGGGCCTCATTGTTTCTGTAGCCATTGTCATGGTCTTATAGTAAGTCGATCTATTTTTTATCACGCTTTGTCTTCCTTAGTTGTGCTGCTAGCCTCATTGAGTCGGGTATTGCGAACTGTATTTTTGAGGACTTGTCTGGTGACGCTTGATATTTGTGAGGCATGTCTTGATATTTGTGAGGCATGTCTTTGACATGACGAGCAGTCATGCGTTCCTGTTTCCTATTCTTTTGCACGCATATTTCCGCTTTCACTCAATCTTTAGGGATTTCACTGTTTTGATACTGAGTAATTATCTTGGTGATTGGGTAACCTACGTAATCTATCAATTGTACGTGTTACCGTGCGTATTTGAGCCTTCGAAGGGAATTTTTTGGACTGGATTTTGATGTGACGACTCATCGTAGAGTTGCAAGACGTAATAGACGGATAACTGTGCTGGTTAGACAATTGCATCCGTTGCAGTTCTCAGCGTCGAGTTGCTGAGTGGTTGTGCAACTGCGCGCCTGCCATCGCGTGCGCTGTCATCTACGGTCTTGGAGATGTCGAAATTCTCAATTAATTTCTCGTTTCTTTTGGAGCTCTGCCAGGGCCTGTTTCCTTGGTCGCATTCGGAAGTGAATTTCGCATGGTTGTATCCAATACTTTATTGCATTATGTTTGTCATTTTCACTTCGTCTTTCTCTCTTTGTAACGCTGATCAATTGTTGTGGCCTTTAGCCTATGCAAGTTCTTCGCTTTTATGATGAACATATTAAAACATCAAGATATATTTAAGAAAAATGTTAATTTTTCAGCCGGATTTCTATCCGTTGGAAAATGCACTAATTTCCGAGACCATAGCTTTTAGCTACACATGATAGCAAATGCCCTCGTTCTCAGTGTGAGATGCAAGTGTAAATGTTTCCACGAGCTGAACTGTAAGCACGCCTTCTATTGTTGTAAGGAAATGAACTTGAAATGAAAGTTTATGTTTTTTAATATTATTTATGAACAGATATTGCTGTTAAACGAGGGAGTGAATAGACGTGGTGTAAAATTTTAGGATAAAGAAAATTTCTTAAATTTGCTTCAAAAAGTTCAACGTTTCACAATCTCTTGATCAGTTCATGTTTTCATATTGTGCTCTAAGATGAGGTTCTTTGGTGACTTCTTCAAAAGGTTCGTGACTGAGGACGTCTAATGCCGTCGGATTGTATTTGTTGCTCAAATTCAAGTAAAGAAGCAAAATACACAAATACCAAATGTTCACCGACCACCAGGTTTGTTTAATTACGTTGGCTCTTTCTGTAGGGTTACTTGTGCGCAATTGTTGTAGTATTACAACAATTCTGCTTTGAAGAAATAACCGTGAATTCTTTTGTCGTTTTTTTGTAAGAAAATAATATCCTCGAACGAGACATGCTGAGCTATCATCTAATCATCAGTCATAAGTGCGTATGATATACAAATCTCTATTAATCACCCCTGTAATTATAGGCTTAGAGCACATAATAGGACAGCGCAGAGCTCGTAACTGGAATTACACCGTATACTCGCCAATAGCCGTGTGGAGCTGACACGTGTTTTTATGTTGCTCTTGTTTTCGCTTCAGTTCTAGTCCATCTTTTTGTAGAAATTTGCTCTCGTATGTCCTGCCCGACAAAACTCTATCGCCGCCTCAAAGGCAACAAAAATACTAAGAGGGTAGGGGATTTTTGTGTAAAGCTTGTGTTTCTGAATTTGGTATACGTGTTCCAGATAACTCGTTTGCTATTGCGGCTTCGTGAAAATGTTTTAATTCTGACTTGTAAAAAAATGCTTAAATGTGTTCCATTCTCCTCACATCTTGTACAAAAAAGGATCCTTAACTAACAGTGCGAGCGGAGTACTAAAACGTCGAAGTCTCGAATCGAACTCGCGTCCTAATGGAGGTGTATTCATTCATTGCACCCTCGCGAGTGTCGGTGTCGTCTGGAGCGGCTGTGCAATCTGATACCTGGGACTTGCGCTCATCCCATCGCTCTCAATTGTCTTTTGTTTGACTAAGGTCGCCAAAAAATAAACAGGAGAGAAATAAAAACAACAGTCCTTGAAGGTTAACAGCTGCTAAGATGCGCTGTCGAATGACTGTGCAATTTTTTCACGTTGTCACTTCCTCTCGTTCATCTTGCAGTTTTACTGTAGTGCCCTTTGCCTGTATTGCTCCGTTGACATTTTAACGGGAAGAACTTGGGTGGTGATGGTGCTTTGTTTTCCTTGACAGTTTCATTTGTTACTTTACGGGGCACTTCGTGATTGTAGGCTTTTCTGCCCATCCGTCGCACATGCCTTTAACGACGCAGTGCGTAACTTTCCGGAGTTTACTTGTTACGAAATGTGTACGAGCTTAGCGCCGTGTCACTCGATCTAACGTTTTCCGACTGATACGCGGCACTCGCGAACGCTTCGAAATTTTTGGGCAGTACTATAACTTCATTTCAGTTTTGTGGGCCAGGAAGGAAGAACTAAATTTTCCCTATCGCAATGTCACGTACATTCACAGGCGAGCCACATGGGGGACATTACTGAGGATTTCCTCAATATTTTCTCGTAATACTCATCGCAGCTACCTGAGCTGATGTGGTGAATCTGCTGTGAAGTAAATTCTAGATTGTTTCCCGTTCTTTTCATTCTGCCCGTGCGTGAGAGGCCGCACATGTATACTCGTACACAAGCTGATCAAATGAAGTGTAGAATTATATTTTTATTTAAATAACTCTTCAATCCAGCAAAGATAAAGATACCTTTCGTACTCAGACTAAAAATAATGCAATGCGGTTTAAAGTTTATTCTCAATGTTCAAGGTCACACCACCCCAAACCATTGCCAGAGGCCAGTTTTTGGCGCTAGAAGGGCAGACACATTTCTACAGGGATGTGCTCTTTAATTTTAGCGTTTATGCGGTCAATTTGGTGGTTGTGGATTACTTTCATTCCACAGTGAATAATTTTTCCGCAGTCCACAACACTGGACGCTGAGCGCTATCACTCAGTTTTACGAGAGTAAGCTTTGCTCGACACCCTTTTACTTCTATGTATTCAAGCAGTAGTTGAGCTTTACTTTTCTCGTAGGGCGATAGCTTTAAATTCTTTAGTACATTTCGCAAGGTACCATGACTGACGGAGGCTGCTAAAGCGAATTTCCTAATGCTTCTCCTTCAATCAGCCCGAATTTTTTCTCTGGCGTTTCTAATCAGTTGAAGTGTTCTATCTAATCGATTTAGAATACTTCTTGTTTTGGCATATACGATCCCGTTTCTTTAAGGCATTTCAAGACCTTATAAACGCCTGCTCTGCACACACTAGGCTTGAGAAGTTTAAAAATTTCCCCTGGTTGCTTTCCTGTTTTATGCAGTTTACGAATAGCTTTACTAATTTTGCTACTTATAACTAAACACGAGTATGGAAAATAAATTTCTTAAAAACCATGTATTCATTATACGTAAAATGGTAAAATTTAGTCAATATTTCTCAAAAATTTTCTCTTCCATGTGTTAAACAGTATTACAAAAATTGTCTATTCCTCGCGTGTTCACCCTATATAGATGTGGCCAGTGACATAGCTCCGGGTTATTCCGATATGGTGCATCTCCACGAGGACTTTTTGATCTCTTTCCCTTCTTGTATTGTGCTTATTAAACCACTGTCGTGGTCCCAATAGTGACCTTTTCAGAGCCGAATCTCAGAGTGCTCCGTAAAATTTAGGGTAGAATTTGACAACACCCAACTTCCGCGTTCGAGGTCTTCGGTTCTTTTCTGATTTCTGAAGTCGTTTCACGCGCGTCATGCGTAGCTGTTCATCCAAGTCAAATTTGGGACCCGATCTTGTTCAGACTTCAACTGTATTGCCTTTTGATTATAGTGCAGGCTACTTAACAGTTTTATTTACATGCAACGTCAGAACGTGCATCTTATTGTTGCTTCATTAGGTCAATTAGTAGGATTTAATTTGTCAAATTATCGGTTGATTTCTACATTCAATAATGTTTGAATTCAAATTAATCGCACATCTTTGAAATAACGCGCTTGAGATTTGAATTTTTTTTTATTCTCATTCACGGGTGAAAATGATAGATTCTATCTTTGATTACGGTCGTGATTATACCCTACAAAATATGCGATACCAAGTACGAGTATGATGTGTGTCAGTATTCGTTTTGCATCTATCACCCGTTCGTGCTCATTCAGGATACGTTGATAAGGTTGTGCATTCTAGTAAAGCATCAGTTCCTTGAACGCATAGTACCGCTATTCATCTTCCGAAGTATGGCTTGTAGATGAGGTGTACTTTGGTAATAAGCTCTTAAAAGTTGATCTCGGCAGCGATGTACGGTGGACTCGAACCTGCGGCGTGCGTGATGCGGCAGGGCGACGTGGAGCCTAGCGCCGTTAGGTTATCGCTGGGAGGTCTCAGCCCGTGGTGACCTGGTTGTGGGCCGTCATGGGGAGCACAGGCCTCAGGTGAAGTTACCTCGCCTGTCTCAGGGATAGGCAGGGCACTGGGTTACTGCTATCTCTTCACCCATCATTTGCATGCAATTTGCATTTTCGTGTCCGTGTCTTCTTAGTTTAGGTAGAGTGTCCCGTTTTCAGGAAGGTCGACCGGATTTTTATTTCAATGTTCGCATTTCATGTGCTTGCTTTCTTTCACCGGTAAACTATGTTGCGGAGTAAACAGTGACCCCACATTGTGACGCAACCTTCATCGACCGGCAACCGTCCGTTTACATTGAATCAAACATACGAGCAAAAACGAGTTTACAGTGCGCATCCATTCGTTTTCAGAATATTTCTGTTTCCCTTTCCGATTTTTGGTTTTATGTATGTATAAAACTTGGGGTCAACTGGACTGTTTACGTGATATTCGAATATGATTAGCTAATTTTGGAACAGGTACATGAATTAAACTTCGACCATTCAATGAAAAAAGGGTTTAAATAATATAATTCTGGTATATCTTTTCGTAATTTTTTTTTTGTGATTCATTGAGAATTTTCTCCTCCAGTGTAAAATTTCTAGTTTTAATCCCGTGAACCCTAGTTGTTTTAATCTCGATATCGTGTTGCATTAAGAAAAGAGCAATTGCACTGCTCTTGAAAGTTCACCAATTTTTACTATCGAGTCTTTCATATGGTGATGTGAACCATGCAAGTCGCTTGAGAATAAGCGATCTGACCCTATAAATGAAAGTAGTCGAGTCTTGGAGCGCTATTCTCAAATCATCTGCCATTACGGAACCTATCATAAGAGCAATCTGCTTCTATGTGACGTGTGAGGCAATGCTGCTCGATTATTACTTGGTCTGTGACTGCTCCCGTAGGTGCACAGCATCCTGCAGGCCTCGAGTGTCTGTCCTAGTCAGTACTTTTCATGCAATGTTAACTTCAGCTACTCGCGGCTGAATGAGCCATGTTTTTTCTAGGAGGTTATCGTGAGTTTGATGCTGTAGCGTGGTGTTCCTTGTTCTTTTTCTCTTCACACTTGCCCTCTCGTGGGTACAACCCACTTGGACGAGTGTCACTGATACTTCTGCCTTATTCGTTGAATGAGTTTTGAAAGTTTTCGTCTTCTTGTGATGCACATGTTGTCGTTGAAACGCTCTTTGAGCGGATGTGAAGTTATTTCCTGTGTAAAACCATAATGATCATAAGTATTTTCTCGTTCTTTTTCGTCGTTGTATTAAAAAGTGAACAATATTTTGCTCAATGCGCTGATTACTTTGATTAAAGCTAAAATACTTCCAACGTTAGGAATGTATAGTTTTATGATTTTTTTCATTCCTCTTTGATTTATGAATGAGATTCGCTTTTTGTATCACTTGCTTTTTTAGATTCATGTCTTTTTTTATGACAGCAAGCTGAGTTGAGGTCAAGAGATCCACTAGAGAGATGTCGTCTGAGCGGCGAGGCGCGAAATACTTGGCATTACTGATGGTAATCCTTGCAATTGTGGCTGCCACTCGACACAATTGATGCTACAGATGTGGCCACGTCTGTTGCTGGTACTAACTCGACTCTCGTTGGAGTATTGCTACTATTTTTGTTCATATTACCTCCGCTTCTGTTAGTTCCCTTGTCACTTTTACTCTTGTTAATGCCATCACCTTGGCTACTGCGCGTTGGTCCTAACACTGTTGCAGCTGGTGGTGTTACTGCTGCAGTTTTCCTACTACTATGACTGCTGTTGGAGCTGACACTGTTGCAGGTGTTGCTATTACAGATGCGTCTCAGGTATTTCGTGCTCTTGTGTAGAGCTGCGCTGTGGCTGAGGAAGCGATGTTTGAGCGGCCCAGCCCTGCCGGCGCCTCACTTGCCTGCAGGGTCCAGGGGGTAGATGTTGACACGCTATCGAGCGTACCTGTGCGTTTTTATGTTTTGTCGCTCATGCTATTTCTAGAAATCTCATCATATTACAAACTTTTGGAAATTTCGATTGCGTGCTGTCGTTTAGGATCGTTAAAACAAGTCATGAACGAAGTCTATATATTTTCAATTGCGTTGTATTGAAAATATCTCGCGTGTGCGGTCGTTTTCAGTGTCTTTCTTTTAACAAAGTGAGGTAAATCGAAGCAAAGAGAAATGTCCTGTTTTTGTGCGAACATTATCGATTTACCATTATGCGTTGTAATAATTACACCATATAGCGCAATTTAGGCGTAAAAATATTACCTTCACGTACTTAATACACTTTTTTTGACAGTGAAGGAATCGAATGTACTCGTAAACCATTTTTCCATCAGATCGATAATAAACTAAATGAGACGTTCTTTCATGTCAGCGTATTATGTACCGTACTCACGTTGCTTCTGTTAATTTAATTTTTGTTAAAGTTTCGTCTGCTGTGAATTTTCTATTGTTTATGTTGGGGATGTACAAATTAAATAGGAAACTTTTAACCATTTAATTATATTAAGTAATAAATAATGTACTATCCACGTATTCTACGCTGAAGATCAGTCGTCAAAGTACAACACCTTTCAAGTACTCTCCGTTCTTCATGAGTAAACGTCGATTATTGATTTTACTAGCGAACTCTGATCTGTTCCCTACGAGTGAAGGAAGCTCTATTATCTCCAAATTGACTTTGATCTATTGCCTTTGAATTCGCCCTTGCGTTCTCCCATTGAAGGAGCATGGCGCACGATACTCCATGTGTGACCTTAGTCAGTACTTATTATTACGCTGATTGCTTTCTCTCGCAGGGCATCCCTGTGCTCAAGTTTCATTAGCTGCCTCTCGTAATCACGGTAAAATCTACTTGGAACTTGCCATAACGAAAAATAAATTTAAGTTCACTATATGAAGTCTGCGTTGCACGCACGGAAGAAGGATGTGTCAATATCACGCGTGTAACTGGAGTTCACCATTTAGAATTTCTATTTTAGAATATTTATATCGTTCTGAGAATACTACAGTAATGGAGGAATTACATCATCACTATAGGATTCATTAGCAGTGCTTCTAGAGCTAAACTTTCTAGGCTATTTTAAGTAGTGTTTTTGTTTCACTATTGGAATAAATTTTTATGTTTTTATCATGCTCTTGAATATATTTCATATTAATTCGTGTACAATGTGCTGATTTATTTACGATAGTTAAACGTATTGAAATTAGGAACTCATGTATGTGCAGTAAAACAATTGGTGTGTTTAAGACAATATGTGTGTATACAATTGAGGCAGTTCAACGTAAGATTGATAATTGGGAGAATGTAGGTATCAAAACATTCTCCCAATTGTCTCATTATTAGAATAGCTGTACAATCAAATACGCCAGTAAGCAAAACACGTCTAGTAAGGGCTAATAATACTGTTTGCTAGTATTTCCTTGGTGTAATGTAACTGAAACTTTCCAAGTGCTCACAGTGACTGCTAAAATCTGATTTGCTCTCTGTAGGCCAGTGAGTTGAACGCAAATTTGGTGTTACGAATTAAATTTTATATCTCTTACATTTAAGCGTTATGTTGTAAGTACGATGTGTCAATAGTTGTTTTGGATCTATCACTCAATCCAGCTCACCCAGAATGCGGTCAGTAGAAGAGCTCGAAGTTCTGCCACCCACCAATCTGGATATCGAGAAAGAAGACCGTTCGCTATACCAAGCGCCGCTTAATTAAGAACGAAATTTTCTTTACGTAGTACGTTGATTGCTGTATTGAATTCGGCGTGTAGCTTTCCTGTGCATGCCATTCCACGCTGTTTTCATTCACATGTGAAGAAAACGAACGTTTTGAGCTAAAATCAAGGAATCTAAAGGAATAAACAATTAAAATGCCACGGCTCTTTGCACGACTCGTAAGTAACATTTAGTCGACATGCTAAGACAGTGAAGCAGTAAAGAAAACATAAGAGTTTACCTCTTAACTGTAGTGCACTTGGTGAATGAATTACTGCGCGATGGAGGTGAGATTGCTGGCGGCAAAGTTGTCCTCAAGGTCGAGTTTCGCGCGGCGCCATACGTTCCTGGTTCGCTTCTGGGAAAAGTATCACGCCGATAACGAATTTCTATTTCCTACTGTCGAACAGACAAAAAGTTGCTGATGCTGTAATTTCATGCGTGTCTTTAGACTAAATCAAGTCGGTCAGCGGACACCATCGGTTTGGAAAGTTTCATTCGATATTCCGTGATTCTCGTACGTTGGCAACACTTCTAGCTCCGATTGGCGCCTCTGATAATCATTCGCTGTTTTTGTACTTGTTATTCTTCTTTTGAAGAGATTAATTTATTTAATTAGAACATTTTAGCATTCCCTTAAAAGTTGAAGTTGATCCCATCTACTTAAAATGAGAATTGATCGAATGCCTAATTTATTGCATGTCATGGCCCGTCGAAGAGTTGAATAAAGCCGTTTTTTATTGTGTTTCTTCAGGGCTTTAAGTGCACCTCTAGAGACAGTAGAATTGTCGTGTTCGTCTCAGTAAGAGTCGCAGCGGCTGATTGCCATTTGTTTGTCAAACTCTTAACTACGAGTTACCGAATCACATTAATTTCTTCCTAAATATTGATGTTTGTAGTTTTTTAAGTGTCTATCTTGAGGTCAAATTTATTGATGGCTGTTTAAACATTGATGCGAATGAAATTATTTTCTTTGTGTGTATTACTGTTTTTTTGAGATATTTCCAAAAACAAATAATTACCATTCCCGTTTCGGCAATAAATTAAAACATGAATATTGCATTGCTGAAACTGAAAACATTTAGAGACACATACATAAATACTTAACGTTTATGGCATATCGAAGGATAATACAGTGAAAATTTCTGTCATATAGATTATACTCGTCTAAATATACTCGGTTCTTCATCTAGGACGGACTAGGTAGTCAAGTGCCAAATCCCCTCAATCACTAACAAAATGTAATTTGCGTCTATGGTTGATAGGCTCCACTCAAACTGATATTACCAGCAAACCCCCTTCCCTCCTTGAAGACTCTTCTCGTTTTCGTGTTTCTTTCCCTCTCGATCCCAGTCCCCCACGCATCTTGAGAGCCCCGTGTGTGCGGTGCAGCGATGTCTGCCTGGAGCCCGGCACTTTAATGGGTAACTGTTCGGTTCCGCCTCCCTTGCTCAGGGCGGTGAGAACCAAACTTTGACGCCGCATCGACCCTCCTCCCCTCGTCGTGTGTGCTCGGCGCATCAACAGGTTGCTTCATTCCATTCTTCTCCAGTTCGGTGTTCTCGTTCTGCTCAAGAATGGGGAAGATTATGCGTGCTATTGACGATGTATGTGTTGTGAAATTTGAATTTCTAATGCTTAGTTTTTCCTTGATCCGGTTTTTCATTTGTGAATTCTTAGCTTCAAGATAAACGTTTATTATTCTTGAATATCCGCTCAGGGGTCATAGGATAGGCTGTATGCAATAGGGTAAGGTTTACTTGGTTTGTCTATCCTATGGTATAGGGACTGGCGTCTCTAGAGGGACACTGTTAGTTATCTCTGCTTTATCTATGCAATCGGGACTTCTCTCTTTCGAGCCCACTTTGCTTCTTTCCATTTCCATGTCTTCATCTCTGATTATTCTTTATCTATTCTTCCTCTTCTTTCTTAACTTACTGTTGCTGTGCCCAGGGAATCTTCTTTGGGAACTCGCTTGGGGTAGGGAGTTTTAAACTGACTAATAATCTAATCTATTCATGAATTTTAGCAGGTAATGTTAACGAATTGATTGCGATCCTAAAGCATATGATGCTTGATTTACAGGTTCATATGCTGGAATTGTTTCCGTTTCATATTTTCATTGTGCAATGTGTGTAAGAGAGGAACTTTCGCTGTCCATGTTGCGTTCACCGAGCTAGGTTCCAATGATAGACGTCAAGTTACACTCTATCAAATTATACATCTTAAATTGAAATTAATATTTCTTCATAGCTAGTCACACATTGCCTCGTTTCATTTCGTAAATCATGTGAAGCTGTTTTAGGAATGATTTCATAACGTACCAGTATCTATGTCTCAGCTGATCAGTTCACGTGGAACCTGCGATAAGAACTAGAGAGTTTCAGGGAAAAAATGATTATCGGAGTTACGCATGCGCATCTTCCAGTTTGATTTGTGAATGGATAAGGGAGTTGTGCTTTACTTCTTTTCGATCCCTTTAATGAACTCTCTCTCGAGAACGGCTGTATCTCGTGTCTCACGGTCCCTAGATTTACCTTTGCTCAGGTAACCGTTCGAGTGACGATGACCTCAAGTGCAGCTATGCTTATTGCTGCTCTCTCGCCATTTCTGCAGTGCTTGCATAGCTTCTTCCTGTTTTAGGAGCGTTGCTTATTATCGTCAGGATCTGTATTCGACATGTTTGTCGGTTGTGACCGCTCATGTCGTGTTAGCGTGTGAATTGGCCATTGTTTTCGTGCTGCTATTGGGCCGGGGTGTTCTTAGTGTCGGTTCTAGCCATTTATGATTACCTTGATTACCTTTGGAAACCGCGTGTGTGTCACTTAGTGTAGACTTGTTTTTGGATTGTATGCCACTGAAGTTTTCCTTTTTTATTATTTAAGGGGTATTGAGGTCGTGATATCAGGAATGAAAGCTCTTCCCGGACAAAACTGCTTAACTTCAGTCACAATCGAAGTGAACGGGTAGAAAATATTGAGTTTTAACGTAAAATTTTCAAATGATTGTTGATATTGAGTCAAGAGGCTTTCTGTCTTTAAAGTCGTTGAAGTTTCTTCTGAAAAATTGGTCTCCTTTAATTTTTGTGCCTCCGCCCTCTCAAATTTACGATTCAATCATTAGGGCATCTTGAGTCCTCCAGTCTTTAGGTAGAGGTATACCTTAATTTGTCTGAGGTGACGTATGAGAAGAATAGTTATACTCCTGACTTGCATGTGCACCGTTGGGGAGCGTTGCGTTGCCGTACTTTAATTTCGAACGATTCGGTTTAAGTATGAGGCGGTCCAAAGGAATCCAGGCTACTCGTGTTAGCGCCCGTTTCATTCACAATGTTTCGTTTATGCTGTTCAGATTTTAGTAGGCCGTGATACCATTACGTGTGTCATAACACACATCGGATGAGATCTCAATGCCACCGAAGTACCCATCCAGGTACAGATACTTTTAGTTCCTATCTTTTTCTCTATGGTACATTTTAGTTTTTATTGTTGCTCACCTAGACTAAATTACTAAATTGCACTGACTAAATAGGATTTGGCGTATTTTACACAATGCTTATTACGACGAATTTTATTGAGACTACGTGAGTTTTATGGATATTTTTGCACAGTTAAAAATGAACGATTTCAAGCGTCCCGCGGAATATCTCAGAACATATGGAATTGGTTTTGTAATATTCAAATGTAAAAAATATTCATTTACGAACTCTTGAGTCATCTTAAGAATTCTTGCAATTTTTCATTTTAATACTATTGTGACACCCTACCGTACTATTTTCAATTTTCGTGTCGATAATTGAGCTTGCTTGGTACAGTTGTTCGACTTTTGTTCAATTTTATTTCAGTTGAATATTTGACGAGCTGAACTTAGTTTGAGGCCACGCATTATATTTTGAATAGTTATGAAGTGAATTAAACGTATTTAATTGATCAATTCCAGTCGTTCAACCTCCCTTGTGATTTATTATAACTTTTTCTTGTTGAATTATAATGCATCATCTTTTACGATGATACGTGCTTGATTTAAATTGGCATGCTGTGTGCGTAACAACAAAAGAGGTATTGAACTTGCCTGCGTGCACGTTACGCCACATTTCGTCCCTTAGCAGGTGGCTCTGAGAGCAGGGAATACGTGTTAATTAAGTGATTGTCACTCGTGTTATTTTAAAATTTGTCACCGCTGTTCAGTTCTTTCTATCAAATTAGGTTTGGAAGCGTGTAGTATGGGTAATTCTCGGTATTTCACAATAATTTATGTGATTAGTGGCAACAATGCCCTTGGGCTTCTCGACAATTTGTATTGTGACAATTTGTGTCACAGCGACAGCTTCATTTTCAGTCGTGATTTTTATCGACTGAAGTCGTGCAATCGTCCTCCGTTGTAACGACTGCTCCGTATAGGTGCTTCATAATTAATTTTTCCTGCGCACTTCCCGCCACCTTGACCTCGCTAGCCTGGTATCGCGGCGCACCCTCCGCCTGCTCCTGTCCCGCCTTGCTGCCCGTCACTGCGGGGTGAAGTAAAGCTTCTGTGAGCCGTAATGTTTTGTGCGGAATGTTCATAAAACTTATAAAGCTCTTTTTCCTTGTTATTATCACAATGTTTTTAAATCCTTGTCATTTTACCTGGCAGCATGTAGTTCCCAACACGATGTGAAGTTTGAACATGGTTTCAGGTTTGGATTTATTAAATTTAGGTGAATGTGTTCAGACTCTTGGCGAGTCGTCGTTACGAATGTGGTTGAATTTTGTTAAATCAATCAAGTAAAGTGACCATATGCACACACTATAATAGTATTTGCCATATTTTGCTAAATAGTGTTTATTTATGAACTCGCGTCTCTCATCTTTGATGTTCAATAATTTGAGCAAATGTATTTTATGCTTGGATCGTTGGAGAAATTTAGCCTTTTGCTGCGCTGAGAGCTGTCGGGTATAAAATTGTGATCTTAATAAGCCATTTAAAATCTAATCCTCATCTTAAAAATTTATCTATGCCGGATATTGCTTCGTTCTATCATTTAAGTCGGATTTGTTAGTACAGTCTTAAAAGTGATCACGTTTTTGGATTCACTTATGCTTTGAAAAGAGAACTGTAGCAGGTCTGTCTGACAGAGCTGCCAAAAATGCGTCGAGTACAATTTTCTCACGAGTTTCTGGTAGAAGTAACAAAATGACTTCCTTTTTCCCTACATGATGGACTCACAACTGAAAACTTGATGCAGGAACGTACGAGCATTCGGTATAGAATGCGTGCCGATGTGGGCTGAGCGGAGCTGCCTCTCACGCCACCGCGCCTGCTGGAATGACCAGCTCCTCAATGTTTTTATTGCTTCCTCACTCTTACATTCAGTTTTCTTTATGATCCATTCTATGATAACTTTATTTAAAATGGCTTTACGAACGCTTAGGCTTTACGCCTGGCCTACGGTTTCACTATCACACATTTGATCCTTTCATTTTTATTGCAGTTAAGGCACCTGTTTTTATGCTGAATAGTATAAGCTTTCCCTTTAACTACCTTCATTCAAATCTTCCGCTTGTGGTTTTTTGTTGGAATTTGTGCACAGTGATATTAAGTTTCTTTAATCAGTGTTTGCAGTAACAACTTTGTTTTTTTATCAATTCGTATTTTGTTAAGGACTGCATAGTTTTCATTGTCTAGTTTGTACTCGTACTAATGTTGCCACCTTGTATGTTTTCGCCGCTAGTCTTGCTTCGTTTTGTACCAGTTAAGTGTGCTGAAGGGGATTATCTTCCAGTGTATCTCAAGGACTTTCAGCTGCTCCAAGGAAAGCAGAAGTTTTTGACGTTCTAGTAATCAATGTAGTTCGTGATGTGAGTCTTTATTCTTGCCTTCTATTCAGGAGGTCTAGGGATCGATTCCGAGTGGAGTCTTCCATTTAGGAAAGGCAGATAAAGCCGTGATTTTTGTAAGGTGGTGTGCCAGCGTGGCCTGGACCGAGGTGTTCGAACTTCATCCGAAGCATGGAGATAGATATTCAGCGCTGTCAGCGTCCACCAGAATTTGTTTACATAGACTCATGGCGATACCTGACCCAAGACTGGGGTACGTGCAGTTGTGCCGCGCATTGCCTCAGAACGTTGCGTTGTATCGTCGTTTGCAAAAAGATTTCCAATTTTTCAGCGAACGCTCCATGGTCTGCTCTCGCTCCTGTGGCAATGAAATTGATCAGATTTTGACATTCTTTTATAAACTCGTGGAGACAGTTTCGAACGCCAAAATTGGGGAACTTGTATATCAGTATGTACTAACAAGTTCCCAGGTAATTCTGAAAATACGTTTTTTTTCACTTCTTTAGTTCATTTATTCACTGAAGCCTTGTGCGTTGTTGTTAGTATTTATCATCACTGCCATTTTGTCATCATTTAGGTATACTGCTGATATAAGGGTTAAAATGAAACAGGAAAAACAAAACGTAATGAGTTTTAACATTCCTAATCATATTCGGATGCAACATATGTAAGTGTATGAGGTATATTAGCTTTTCTTTATTTCTTTCATACCGTGCTAAATCTGTTTAATCACGAATATATTGAACGGAAATTTCATTTCACGAAGAATTCCTATTTATTTAGCCAGTAGCAGGAAAGAAGGACCCTAAGCGCGTTTGTTCCCACAGTTTAGGTGTTCACCGTTGTCCCGTTTGGGCTCCGGCCACCCAGCGCTGTGCGTGACCGACTGCATCACGCTCCGAGTGACGTGTCGCTGCCTCAGTCAAGTCTTACGGAACAATATGTGCGAACTAGTAATGCAAACTGAGGTGATTGAAAGTCTCTTTCATGGCTATGTAAACGAACAAAATTGGTTTTGGGCTGAAAATGTGTGCATGAATTTAACGTCAAGACTACATGTTTAACTTATTAAAGCTCATGTGAAACGTTCAGAGTGTGAATAAAATATCAATTAAACTTGACGCTTAGTTCACTGTTCTGTTATCGGTTAAATGTGTGTACGATGATTTACTTAAGCAAATTTAAGTTGACTTCGGAATTCAGTCGTATGAAAAATTTGTTTAGAAAACGATTTTTCCGTACTTATATTTGAATATGATTCCCGTAATTGACTGAACGATTTCTAATTATTTTGTTTCACCAAGTTTAGTAAAAATATGCGACCATTTTTCTTAGTTCTGTGGCACTTGAGATATTAAGTTTTGTGCTCTTTTCTCGTTATTCATATCTCCAAACCGTTGTCTAGCTATTTGCTATTTTTTCGTGAAGTACTTCTATTGTTCGCAACCGACCTTAGTTCAAGCTGAGACCCCGGTGGCTTTGCCGTTGGTTCCCACGCAAATTCAGCGCATTTCCGTGGGTAAATTTTTGCTCACTTTTCGGCCACATGAGCTACTGTAATTGCAGCTTGTAAATGTCTACTGGCAGTACTGTCCACATTATTTAGTCTCTTCGAAGCTCAGTTTGGAGGTTGGGAAAATTGAGGTGTACGCTGCATGAGCTGTGCGAGCAAAAGGTATATTGCTCGCTTTTCTTTTGTTTTTCTGTGCGTTGATCGAGGGTTGCTGTGTTCGTTGCAACCGAGTATATGCATTTTAGCCATCCTAATCTTGCTTCTTACGAGGAAATATTATTGTATTAATTTCTTCGCCGTGAAACATCTGATGTTCGCATTTAAATTCTATCGCGAGCTGAGTAGTTTTTCTGTTTTATTTCTGAGTGAAGTCTGTGGTTTTTTATCTAGCTTGACGTTCTCTTCCTTTGGTGAGCTAGACCTCAATTATAACTATTTGAACTGCAGAAAAAACTCTGAACGTGTTTTGCATTTTAGCTCTGCGGTGCGGCGTAGTTGCTAATTTTTTTTGCAGGAGTGAGGAAATACTTCTGCATGCAGTTCTCAATAATGTTTTGCCAGCTTCATTTTTTGTGACCGTAAAAATGCGTACCTGCTACTCGCTAATTTGTAAGCCCAAGTTCAGTTTCTACGAGTACAAAATTAAATTCTTTTCTTGGAATTCTTTAAAGAGGTTCACACCGAGATTGTCCTTCAGCTTATTTTGAAAAGTGCTCTTTGTGAGGCATGAAGGATTCATGCGAGTCGCTGAGAGATATACCAGTAGTCTCAGTCGCCGTTAGTATATCGTAGGGACTTGTTCCTCAGAGTAGTCTGAAGTTGTGGCTGACTCAGCCGTCTGTCTCGGCGCAGGTGACCGTTGGGGGTTTGGTTATTCGGCCGTTCTTGTTTTTCTTTTTCGTCTTCGTGAGGTGACGGGCCGACGCACCATTCAACCGACCACTTGTGCAAGTGTCGTTTTTGTGCGTTTCCTTTCATTAGACTTCTGCGTTTCGCAGACATGCTAATGGTGGTCCTTTTTCCCCGGCTGCGGCGGACTCTGCCTGGATTGAGAGTGAATTTTTTGCTTTCTTTTATTGCTATTAAGCCAAGTCTTCAGTGACTTTTGTTGTGTTGGATGCTTGAAGTCATCAAAACTGTGACCAACTCTTTAGTTGAACCGTTAAATGGGCCAGGAAATTAAAAATTTTAATCATTTATTTGTTGAATAGGCTTGGTACTTTAGGTATGTCATATTGCCAAATGCAACGTACGTGATTGTAGCGCAAGTATAAGGTTTAGATCATTTTGCAGAGCAGAAGAGCGATGGGGCGGTAAATTTTATTTCGGGCGACGTTATGTCAGAGAATAATGTTGCAACATGTGTTTTGATATACGAAATCCAGAACTAAAATACAAATCTCCTTGTTAGATTTCAAGATTTTAAAATTTACGTTTACATTGCCTGTAGTATTACGTAATAGGTAGGACTGTGGTCGCTTCAATATGTTCGATATTGGATACGGAAATTTAACTCGCATCCATGGTTGGTAACCACTGCAATTTTTTCATGTTCACCTTTCGTTTCATACTTTAACCACGCACTCTTGCTCAGCGCTAAATCTCAGTTTACACAATTTTTATAAGTTATATAAATTTTTTGCTTATAGCAGTAACGTGAAACATAGTATTCATACAACCCTCTTGTGCTACGTCAGTTTCTAGTTTTAATATTAATTGTGGTCCACGGTAGCAGAACGTTACCGTTGGTCAGCATCTTTGAAGTGATTGTATCTTAATTATTAGAGAGGTTCACTTCAAGGAGTGTGTTCGGGCCCCGGTTGTTTAATATTGTTCACCATCAATCCGTTTGGCCTTGTTGAGGAAAATATTAGTCTGTGCTAATGACTCCACAGAGCGAGCTGTGCTTCCTGGCCCCTTCGATGGACCCGTTCTTTCAACAATTTTCAAGTCCTAGTTAAATATTGAGGACTTTTGACCCTTTCCGATGTATTTTTGAATGCTTCAGTACCCAGTGTAACGGCCGAGATCGAGAATTTTGGATGGCATTTCCATGAAATGTTGATGTTTTCAATCAGAACATTCAGAATTAAGACGGCCTGTATATTCTTAATAAGCACCGGCCTACTTTCCACTCAAGTTGACTTTTGGCGCACATTCGAAACGGTCATTGTGGAGTGCGCCTGAGGTTGTGTGTGTTTAGGGGGCACGTGAAGCGTGGAGCGACTCAAATGTAGCGAAATTTTTCAAATGCGTTCACTTTTACCATTCTGCGTTATCTTGCTGTTATTTACCGAAGGTATCATGTCTGTCTTATGTGTGATTATTCGAATTTAATTGCAAACGACAAATATTGCCTTCATTCATCAAGCGTGTAACACAAATATATCAAGCTAGCTAATTTTAATTTATTTTAGAATACCGGTCGACTTTGCAATCATAATATTTACTGTTGTAAAGCGAGGCTTATTTGAAACCCAAAGCGAAGAATGCCAGGTAATTTACAGGTGTGGGCGTCTCACCTGTTTTCATCGGACGCTGTGCAGCATCTTTGGTAAGCATGCGGCCGTCGGCAGCTCTACAGGGTGTCCCAGAAAAAAGGAAACCCATTTCAAAT